>OY725495.1:2293008-2591105 GCA_963281255.1 Aphrocallistes beatrix
AAGATCAAATTTGAATGCATAGTTATTGCGGTTTCCAAGATATGACCTCAACTGATCAAAATGCGTTTTCATAGCAACGCTGGAATGTAGCAACATTCCATGAAAAATATTCACTTTTCGCATCAACCCATTCACAGCTCAGTTCTATACAAAGAAACTATATTAAAACAAACTTAGAAGTGCCCTTAAACAACCTCTGAAATTCACTAAATGTGTCCCAAATATAACCTATTGTGCAATCATATGATGACTAATCGAAATTTTAACAACGGATATGGATACTCTGGCGTCATATTTATATATGCTGGTAATACATTTCGAAGCTCTATTCTGCGTCGTTCATGATTTTTGGCAGATCATGTATTTAATCAACCATCTTCGACCGCATCCCTGGTCCATTTTTGAGATTTAGATGGGTGGCCTTATATACAGAGTGCTATGTTCGGACTAAATATCGGATTGTTTAGCAAATATTAGCCCTCTAAAATTAGCTTTTCAACTCATTAGTGACATCTATTGCATTCCTATTACATAGCAACAACAGCATTACACACTGTTTATGTTTAGTCTGTCTGTGGTCAAATATACAACATACTTATAATTCCAAGTGCACATATCAATTGCAGAATGTTGTAAGAATTAGTGATATTATAGAGGAAGACAAAAAAGCATTTTCAAAATGGTAGAATTGAGAGTTGTCAGGTCAATTTTATATTTTTACAAAAGGCATAAAATTTTGAATTATATATATAGAAAGCGTTTACAGGTACAAAAATGTGAATAACTCAAAGAGAACATATGGAAACCAAAAGAATTTTTTTATACAATGAATTATGAATATAAACAGTAAAATACCCAAAAATAAAACAGTTTCAAAAATATACATTTTTGTTACGTCATAGTTCCGGTTTGCTTCGGGAGTTGGTTTCAGTTCCAGTTTTCACAAAGAAAAGGAACTCAAAACTTAATTTACTCAAGTTTTTCGTTTTCTCCATATGTAAAAACATAAGTATTGCAATTTATGAAAGAATTTGATGGATATTTTTCGAGTTATTCGAGTTTAAAATGGGATGGGATTTTACCATTGTGAAAATCCTTGGTCAAAACAGCAAAAATTCAAAAATTTGTGACGTCATAACTCAAAAACCACATGACCGATTGATCTGAAATTTTCACAAAAGTAAAGACATATACGTGCCCTGTCACACAGCAAATTTCAGACCAATCGGTTGATGGTGGTGAAATTATTGGTTTTTTGACATGGAATTCCCCTATTAGAAATTTCAGTTTTCGACCATAACAACTATTTTAAGTGGTAGAAGGCTGAAATTTTAATAGAATGCGTATATTAATGTTTCTCACATATGATACAAATTTCCTCAAAAAATGATGACTCATCACTATGTCATGACATCATCATTAAGCATCAAAAATTAAAAAATTGACATTTTTTTAAATTATTAGAGTTATATCGATTGTGACAATAAGACAGATGAAATTAGAGATGTTATCTCCTTTATAATTAATTAATGTGAGCCCAGGCGCCCAAAGGGCGCCTCCAGCGGACACAAAGTGTCCGCCAGCCGAGCAGCACTAGCAAGCGAAGCGTGCTTGTGTGTAATATAATCCACCCGGAAAATGTATTTGCATACTCTTACTATTTTATGTTCATTTAAAACTAAAATGGGTTTATTCGTGAAGATCAAAACCGAAATCTGCGCATTCGAAATAGTTATGGTCTGCTATTTCTAATCAATTTTCAATTCCTGATTTCAGATTATCAATAACTGTCAACTTGTCCCATATATATCCCTGTTTACCACTACGTATACATGGATGATGTTGAAATACCCTTTGTGCCAAGGTTGATAATTTACGTATTGTGTAGAGCAATTTATTAGAAGTCTTCAACTATTACTAATTCTAATGTGTAGATTTCGAATCTTGAATCAGACTGTTGGTATCTCTTAGATTTTGAAAACATCTCCCTTGATGAGAATATTCAATTTAGTGCTATTTTATGGGAAATAATGTAGAGCACAAACTCTTTGGTCCAGTTTGTCTATATATCTCTGTAACGAGCTGATTGAAGAAACTGCCAGGCAAAAGTAGATTTTGGCATGTTATAATATTTTGGCCTATGGCTACATTAAATTTTGGCCTCAAACTAAAATGTCTGAACATCACAGAATTGTGAAATCATTGTCACATTTTTATAGTTAAAGATGTCAGATTTTCGACTATAACTCAACCATTTTCGATGATAAAAGCCTGGAATTTTAATAGACTGCGTATATTAATCTTCTTCACATATGATGCAACTATCATCAAAAATAATTGTTCATCATTCTATAATGACGTCATCATTACGCATCAAAAAGTGAAAAATTGACAAATTTTGAGATTTTCTGAGTGATATCGATTATAGCAGTAAATCAGATGTCAGTGTTTCATACAGGATTTGCATGTAAGGGGGGGCAATCTGTGATATCTAAATATTCAAGAGGGGTTGGAACTAAATCATTTCTCTTCATTTTATGATTCATTTCATTTCAAAGGGGGCACTTGAATGAGCAGGGGGGGCAAGTGCCTCCCCTATCACCCTTTGTATGAAACCCAGGATGTACAAGTATTTAGAGTTGTTATTTACCTTATAATTAATTAATGTGAGCCTAGGCGCTTCAAGTTTGTGCACTTAAAACTGCATACAGTACACTACCTAGACCAAAGTATTTGAACAATTAATTATTTCCATACGAATATAATTGGGTTTATCTATAACGCGAATTGAATTCGAACTGCAATAGATATGAATAATCTTATTAAAGATTCAAATCCACACGTTTAAAAGTCATAGTAGAAAATTTGAAATCAAACAGTTATTTCCAACGTGTAAATAATCAATCAGTCCCATTTATGCCCATTTTAAAGTCTATACATGATGGTGATGAGTGCTAGCTAACAGGTAGCAGAGGTTGTTGCATTAATAGAGAGCAATCAAGTCGAAATCAAGAATGAGCAATTCGAATATGTAGAATATCTATTATAGTTCGCCTACAATTCGCGTCATGAATAAGACTCAGAAAACTGAGTGACAGCGATCGCAGCGAGCAAAGATATTGTGGATCTTGAGAAACGTCGTTTAAGGGCATGTCCCATTCCACAACATTTCTTATTATGAAGTGATAAGGACCTAATGCGTCGAAAATCCTAAATAAAGTCCAAGCGAATCATCTGCATGGGCTCTCTAGCAAGCATGGGACCAAAAAGGGCATAAGCCCATACGACCCCATACTTGGATTGCCTGCTCTCGAAATATTAATTTTTCTGGGCATTTAGCTTTAAAAAATCGTTTACTGCGCGTGTTTATTCTTAAACTATCTACCTAAATATAATTCTCAATCATTGCTGAATTCGGTAAAGTTTTTAATTATTCGAATATTCGATGCCATTGTTGGTTTTTACGTTAAGGATTTTTTCAGCAGTTGAGTTCTTTTCTGATTTCTATTCTAAAATACTATATCTACATAATTTTGTTTTTAACAGAATAGCATACATATCATTTATATATTTGAATGTTAAGTATTCATTTCTACCAAATACCATCTAGATATTGTTGACAGCATAGCCTAATCTATATATTTACGGCCATACAATAAATTTTAAATATAGTACCAGGGATGCAGTAGTAAGTGGGCATTTATAACCAAACATAATTTTTAATAATACTTGTTATATTAATTGTTCACATCCTATTCCTATGTTAAACTATAATATACACGTATGATATATAACTTTGTTAGCTTTTTGCCCCCTATTAGTCTTTCGGACTACTAACTCATAGATACTGATTATAACCCACGCTTGCCACAGGAACGTGTTGCGTCATTTCCGGTTTAAGCCATTTTCAATGGGGAAGCCATACAAGTTTGGGGTTACTACTATAAATAGAAAAATCCCAAGTGCATTTAAGGGATATTATTAAGTCCAAAAGGATTCACTACTACCTTCAGGCCCCAAGTTCTCGTATTAAAATACAAACACATCCACCTGAAATAAAACAAACATTGATCCGGGTTATAAACTGTGATGCATTGATGACATGAAAATAATGTGAGTATATTTAACATCTTATGGGAAGAAGACATAGAAGCCACACACAAAATCCCCAAAGGAGAAGGAAAGTTCACGGATTGAAAGAAGGTGCTGTCCAATGTGTGTTTCCTGGATGTCCATCTTATTACTCGACAACATCTAAAATGAAGCGGTCTCGCCGTATGACTCAAGAGAAGGAATTGCTGAATAAACCCTACAGATGAGCTAGATTTCTGAGATAAGAAACAGACAAATATATACACAAACATTAATCGAGTTTTAATAGTAAGGATTCTATTTACTACTATTCTGTTTTGATCATTGTTTTTTCCAACGAAAAATGGGTTAAATTTGAAACTTGAGCAACGAGCTTATATCAAAATTCGCACGCTTCTTGGTATTGATCCAAAAGACATTCTAATAGATTTGGAAATAATTTATGGAGATGCTAGCCTTTCATATACTAGCACTGTGAAGGAGTGAATCGAACGTTTTCGTAAGGGACAGGAGTCGATAGACGATGATTATCGGATCTGGCGCCCCCAAACCGCCGTCACCATTGGGAATACCCTAGAAATTGGATGGATGGTGGAAAAAGACCCCCATATCACTTTTGACGAGTTAGCTATGCATGTGGGGATTTCAACGGGAGCTGCTCATGCCATCCTTATCGATGAGCTGAAAGTTACGAAGGTATGTTCTAGGTGGATCCCGCATTAACTCACAAAGGCCAAAAGAGATCGTCGGGTTATGTGTACACCAAAGTTACTTTCCGAGTGCCAGGATGTTGATCCACGAGATTATCTGAAATCATTACCAGTGATGAGACATGGATATGATACAATGAACCACAATCCAAGGAAAGAAATAGGGTAGGGCCGAGAACTTATTGAACGCCCGTAGTATTTTGTAATTAATTGCTATGTGATTAAAATATACAAATGTTCAGTAGTTCTCAATAAAGAATAAATGCTATCATACATGTTTATAGGGTGTGATGGATTGACGGAAAGTAAGGGAAACATAACTTTAGCATAATATTGATTGCATGTAATATCCAAATAGTATATCAAGTGTTATGCAAAATGAACGGATTTGCGGTTGAAAAGATGGTTTATTATCTGCCAGATTTCTTAAATATTCCGCTTTCTCCCAAATTGGTTTGGTTTAGATTCGCGGCTCCCAACTCCGGGGTAATTACCCCAAGTGGGGTAATATGAAGATTTTGAGTGCTTCTTTATCTTTAGAATTCAGGTCAGAATTTGTTATTATTACTTCTGCATAAATTTTCTGTTATTCGTTTTGCAGGATATTAATGGTTTCTAATTGGTTTAATACTGTGAATTATAAACTAATATTGACTAAACGTGTTTGAAGGTATTCCTGTGATAAATTTATATTGGTTGTTACTATATATTACCTACAGAAATGTTGTTCCAGCTACAATCTTTGTCGATTATTATAAGTATGTTTAATATTGAAAAAATCTTACATTACAAATTGCAACATTACAACATTACAACTTACAGTCTTACAACATAACAACATACAACAATTGTTTACCAAGATCTCATCCTTAAAATGCCTAGAAAGAGGTCGTATAATGAAAGTTTCCTGAATTTTGGGTTTTCGTTTATGATGAAAAATGATACTCAAATTCCACAGTGCGTTATCTGTTATAAAACACTGACTAACGAGTCTATGAAGCCATCGAAACATTCTTCTCCCTTTTTCTCAATTTAACTCGATGAATCAACTGATGTCGCTCAGTGTTCACAACTAATGGTATTTGCAAGATATGTTTATAGGAGCTCTGTTGAGGAAGATTTTCTTTTTTGTCGTCTTTTGGAGGCTACGACAAAGGCAGACGACGTTATGTCCTATGTGTCCAGTTTCTTCGAAGAAGCAAAATTTCCTTGGAACAAGCTTGTTGGTGAATGTACTGATGGAGCACCAGTATGCTTGGTTCTCGATCAGGATTTATTACTCAAGTTAAGCAGAAGAATCCTGAGGTTGTTGGAAAACATTGCATGATCCATCGAGAGGCTCTTGCTTCAAAGACGCTACCTGCCAGACTAAGAGCAACCTTAACCGAAGTAATCAAAGTAGTAAATTATGTGAAGGGTAGTGCGCTAAATACAAGGTTGTTTCGACAATTATGTTCGCATCTCGATCCAACACATCACGATCTACTGTTTTATACCCAAGTACGGTGGTTATCAAAAGGTAATATGCTAGAGAGGGTGCTTGAACTTCGACATGAGCTTGAGACATTTCTTGATGGACAGGAAAAGAATGATCTCTTATTAATCATGAAAACCCAGTGTTTCGGTACACAACTTGCGTACTTAGTTGACGTATTTGAACTATTGAATAGTATGAACAAAAAGCTGCAGGGCAAGGAGTCTGATATAATAACACACAGTGATCACATCAGGGCATTCATTGAAAAAGTTCTTCTTTGGAAAAGAAAATTGGATCCAGGAAATTTCTCGGCATTCCACAAATTGAGTAAAATTTTAGGGGAGGGTGCAGAGATAAAAGAGGATATCAGAAACCATCTCAATGGCTTACAAGGCGAGTTTGAGCGATACTTTCCACAGATCAACACTGAAGCAATTG
This sequence comes from Aphrocallistes beatrix, assembly GCA_963281255.1. Taxonomy (NCBI): domain Eukaryota; kingdom Metazoa; phylum Porifera; class Hexactinellida; order Sceptrulophora; family Aphrocallistidae; genus Aphrocallistes; species Aphrocallistes beatrix. Next base: position 2,299,726 of record OY725495.1, read on the forward strand.
AAATGGTCCTAACAAGAGATCCCTACAAGTGTAATGTGGATGAACATCCGGAAGATACTCAAGAAGAGTTTTTGGAATATAATTCACTTAGTCTCCCAAACTTCTGGGTAAGGATGCTACCATTATTCCCGAAGATTAGCAAAATTGCTTTTCTGATCCTTATCCAATTTTCATCAACTTACCTATGTGAGGCCGGATTTTCGTCTTTGCTTGCCATAAAAACCAAGCAACGCAATAAATTAGATTGCGAGGGGGATCTGCGCTGTGCATTGAGCAAAACGGAACCTCGTTTGACAGAATTAGTGGCGAAAAAACAGAAACAAGTTTCCCATTGAAAATACTATAATATTCAAATTTGATTTCAATATTTAGATTATATAATTATAAATAATTAATTTAAATTAATAAATAATTTCTGATACATTGCCTCCTCTATTTACAGTGTCGAACAACGGGATAATAACAATAATAAGGTTGGGAACCGCTGGTTTAGATAATCATAGAAAAACAATCGTTTTCGCATCATGTCTATTACCTGATGAATCAACTTATAGTTCAAATGGATAATGGAAAATTGTCGAATGATATGCCAAGTTACTCCTAACTAAAGTATATTGAGTGATGATGAGTGCCCAATAGATATTGTAATAAAAGGCGAATTTTCTGAATCATCTCACCGTTTTGCGTGCAGCATATGTGTAGAAATATCACAAAAATTTAATGTGGTCTACTGGGAATCATTTGGGTAGATTTCTAAATGATTTTTATCGTTTAACACTATTCTTTCTCCTGAAGAATTCAAATCTGAATGGGCTTAAATAGGAAAATATATTCAAATATCTGGCAAAGATTTAATTCGTACCTATTTTATGTTTGCTAATCGGGAAAAATGGGCTGAATCTTTTAACTCAGAAATGTAGCAAATTTAGATCCGCCATCATGTGCATGTTGGTTACATAAAATCGATGGGGCTTCCAAGTAGACATTTAATAAATCTTTTACAAAATACAACTACAAGATATCCCAAACGATGTTATTTTAGAAAGATGGCTATGTGAAAAACTAGCTGAAGAAATCAGTCCAGAAATACAGTCTCCGTCATTTGTGTTTGAATCCATGCCTCTATCTCAGTCTATATTTTAAGGATTTTTAAAAAAATTTTTTGTTCTTTTTTAGGATTTAAAAAAATAATCCCCGGAATAAAAAAAATATATTATATTGGGATTTTATTAATATAAATTCAAAATTTTGAAACGTTAGTGTACTCGAAGCCATCTGAAACTCCCAATATTGGCTAGGAATGTAAAATTTATCATACTTCGAACACAATCATGTAATAATACGCTAATATAAAATATCCAACCATTTCTTAGTCATAGTATATAAAAAATTTACATTATAATCCAAATTCTAAAAAAAAATAAATCAGAAATAAAAAACATTTAGAAGTGAGAAAAAAATTGCTTAAAAGATAGCCTGCTCTATCTAGTTCATTAAGTGAAAAAGAAAAGTTTAATCACACATTGACTTTGTTTAAGGCTATAGGTTAACGTTATGCATATTCAAATTACGAATAACACCAAAGATGGGACGATGGAATGCTTCAGGCAGAGGGTGTATATGTAATTCTGACAACATTTTTGTTTGAAAATGATTCAGGTATTGCTCTAGTCCTTATCCAATATTGGACCCTCAGAAAAGGAAGTGGGAAGGTAGACCTAAGAATTGAAGAATTGTGTTTTCAATTAAAGTGCGCCAGAAAAGAATTGAGTTTAACATACTATGCATATATTTTTAGATTTTAGGATAGTGTTTTAGCATTTAGGACTATTTTTAGAATGTTTGTGGTAGTGATTAGCTTGACTTAAAGATTCGTGATGGTTGAACACATGAGGGAAACGAAGTATACCGAAAATAGAATAGGGATATTAGGAAGCCACAGAATTTAAGTAGCTTAGCTATAATAAGACATAGAGTATACATTTAGACTTGGTAACTTTGTGCTGGGAGATCGTGTAAAACTCGCAAATTATTTTAAAGATACTGCTCTAGAAAAAATTGAAGTAAAAACAAGGCAATTTTTTAAATTTAAATTCCATTGTACTACTGAATGGTTTACCATCTAATCGCACTAGTTGGACGGTATTTATTTAGAATTTTATGAGTTAACTCCCTAAAGTTTAGCGTTACTAAAAATTGAAAGGTTTTTGACGCATTAATCAATTAGTTTTTTAGATATTTGATATTTTTTAATGATATGGAGCTGAAAAATGTTTTTGGGCCCTATGAAGATTAGAGAAAACAAATATTTAGAAGAAAGGTCAATAAAATCCAATCAAAATAGCTCTCAATGGGAATTTATTTCTAAAATGATTGACAAATGGCCGGTTTGACATCAGATATTGAGCAAAAATTGTATCAGGAGTAAAATTCTGATCATTTTTCACAAAATTCGATCAGAATGGCAATTTGATGGTGAGTTATCGCATATCATCCATACTATTAAAACTCGATTAATGTGTATATGTTAGAACAAATTTGCGAAATCAAAAATTATGCATAATTGTTCATTTTACAACAAGTATGCATAATTGTTCATCTAATGTAACAATTATGCATAATTGTTCATTTTACGACAATTATGCATAATTGTTCATCTAATGTAACAATTATGCATAATTGTTGTGAAATGAACATTTTTACATAATTGTTTTAAATGTAAGCAACAATTATGCATAATTGTCATCCTGACTCGCGCATTCTGCCTGTCAGCTATCTGTAGCTACCTTAATGTTAGTAAAGACCTACAGCGTAGCTCCAAGTGTCATAATAAGTTTGACTGACCGTCGGAAGAGAAATTTTGGAATTTCGTGTGTTAGACTGAGCCTTACTTGGCTCCATACGGTTATGCTTGTTGTGTTATAGTGAAATTATAGTTATCTATGTGACAGACTGACTGTGTAGTGTGTAGTGTGTACATATACGTATATACTATACAATGGCTGAAGGCTGAGCTCTGGTCCCGAGGTGCCCCGGTTTTCGGGGAGTGGACTGTACTACCAATTATTTTTTTGTTCAATAAATTGGTTTTTCTTTGGAACTCAGTAGCACCATTAATAATTATGCATAATTGTTGCTTCCATTTTTAACAATTATGTAAAACTGTTCATTTCACAACAATTATGCATAATTGTTGTAAAATGAACAATTATGCATAATTGTCGACAATTATGCATAATTGTTGATTTCGCAAATTTGTTCTAACATATACACTGCCTAAACAAAAGTATTCGTACACTCCATAATTCCCCATACAAATAGTTATAATACTGATTTATTTAGCGAGTCAAGGTATTTAATTGGTAAGAGATACGCTTAATTTAACTTCAAATTCGAATTCTCCATATTCGAATTACTCACTTTTTAATCTTTCAACTTGTTTACACTCCCACAAGGTTAAAATTTTTCAAACTGTGCCACCTCATACCACCAATGCCATCATATACAATGGTGATCACTCGCGACATGTGGTAAGCAAATGCTGAAAATACTAAATCTTGAAGAAGAGTAACTAAGTTAAAAACTTATAAAGTGGGTAATTTGAATGTGGAGAATTCGAATTTGAAGTCAAATTAAGTGTATCTCTTACCAATTAAATACCTTGACTCGCTAAATAAATCAGTATTATAACTATTTGTATGGGGAATTATGGGGTGTACGAATACTTTTGTCCAGGCAGTGTATATACAGAGTGATAGTCTTAAGTCGTATGTAATTATTGTTTATTATTGTGATTGTCTATAAAGCTAATTATAATAATCACATATTGTTAACTGCCTTATCACAAAAATCACAATAATATGACAGAAACGTAACAATTTTGGAAGCTATATAGGACGGTAGAAAATATCGCCATTAGTCAGTATTCAAAATTAAGAATTAGTTAACTCTGAAAAGGTAGTCCTGAGAAACGAATGAATTTCAGGATACCGCCCTAGAAAAACTTTGCTTCACGAAAAAAAGGTTTTTAACTTTGATTTCAATGTATAACTAAGTGGTATATTATCTAATCGTACTAATTAAAGGGTAGCTATTTTGATTTTTAAAATTGTATCTCCTTAAAGTTTAGAGCTACTGAAAACTGAAAATAAAGTCAAACGCATTTATCAGTTGGTTTAACTTATTTGATTTCAGAACCGACCATTGGTTGACAATTAATGGGTAAAGTTAGTATAAAAGTCACTCTCTAGGCCTCGAAATACGCCGATGTCATATCTAAAAACGAATACAAGTCATTTCGCACCTAAACCATTTCGTACTCTTTCCATTTCGTACTTAATTGCAATTTCGTACCTAACACAATTTCGTACCTAATACAATTTCGTACTCATTACAATTTCGTACCTAACACAATTTCGTACCTAATACAATTTCGTACTCATTACAATTTCGTACCTAACACAATTTCGTATTTATAAAAACACAGTTTCGTATTTATAAAAACACAGTTTCGTATTTATAAAAACACAATTTCGTATTTATAAAAACACAATTTCGTATTTATGAAAACACAATTTCGTATTTATAAAAACACAATTTAGTTTTTATAAAAACACAATTTCGTATTTATAAAAACACAATTTCGTTTTTATAAAAACACAATTTCGTGTTTATAAAAACACAAATCTGAAAGTGTATTGAGTACGAAAGAGTATTGGGTACGAAAGTGTATTGGGTACGAAAGTGTATTGGGTACGAAAGTGTATTGGGTACGAAAGTGTATTGGGTACGAAAGTGTCATAATTAAGGTACGAAAGAGTGTTGGGTAAGAAGTGACCGATACCCTCTAAAAACTATTGAAGATAGAATATCCATTAATATCTTTAATGAAAAGATACAATTTATCCCATAATTATTGTAACACTCGATTTAATTCGCGACCTTAATTCAAAGTTTTCAATTAATTAATCTTCAGAGCCTATTTTTATCGCTTGAATTGCTTTTTACTTCAAACAGCTTCAAACAGCTAAGAATTCATTTCTTAGTGGATTATTAGGTAGACACCATATTTGAAGATTTTTATGACGTCATTTTGGGATGAGTAATCATATATTAATGCATTTTCGTTGCAATTTTTAATAAATTAAATAATGATAAATCTCAACCCTATTGAAAATTTGCTCGCCTGGTTGAAGCGAAAGTTATTTAGGAAGCGTTTTCGTACTTTGGACAAACTTAAGACTGAGCTTCTTGAACTATGGGAATCTATAACGCCAGAGTTCTTACAACCATATTATTAGTCAATGATTTTTTTGAAAATATCCACGGGGTGCGGGGGGCTTAACTATTAAGATGTGCTCGCGAAAAAAAGAAAAAAAGACTTTGAGACGCTGTATCTCGAAAACTAGAAATGCTAATCAAAAATTGTACTGCATTCGTTAATATCCTTCAAATCCACTACATGCCCATCATTAAGGATACCACCCACAATATTCGGAGTTAAGGGGCCTCAAGGAAATTTGTGGATTTTCAGGGTACTTTTTCTATTTTTTGTAAATATTTGGTTCTAATATACCTAAATCAGCAGTAGTATGAATGCAAATAAATGTCTGTGAATGCTTTTGTTCATTATTAATAACTCATTTTACATTCTTCTTAACACCTAAACTTAAAATATCTACTATATCTCGGGGTTTAAAATTTCAAAATTGACCTTGTTTACAGAATTATTTCTCATATTCGGTTTGAGATAGAAGTTTGAAAATTTCAAGAGTTGTTCCATATCATTAGGCGATGAACGTAGGACCACCATTTTTTTTGAGATATTCAAACTCGGTGATTTTATTCCTGATTTCCCCCCAAAAAGACATTTTCTGCCGTTTTGGCCCTTTTTTTTCGGACACCGATAAAATTTACAATTTTTGTCATTTTAACTTTCTTCTGGTCCTATGAAGTTGCAAATATGGTAGACTATCTATGATTCGATTTTGGAAGCATTTGATTCCTTAGTGTGTCCAAAACAATTCCTTGAGTGCCCAAATTTCTATCATTAAGATGTGCTAGCGGAAAACGAAAAAAACAGTCTTTGAGACACTGTATCTCAAAAACTAGTAATGAGAAACAAAAACGGTTTGGAATGTGCCAGTATTTCTTGATGGAGATACCTCCCCACGCTTAACATCTCTTATAGCTCTACTTTCATCGTATGCTGTAAGCCAAATCATATGTTTTTTCGAAGGCGGTATCCTTAACATTGTTTTGGCACCTTTGGAGATTATATAACACAAAGATTAAGAATGGTCAAATAAAATCCAAACAAAATAGCTCTATACGGGAGTTCATTTATATAATGCTCGAGAAATCGCAAGTTTGATCTCAGATATTTAGCGATCACTGGTACAGAAATAAAATTCTGATCGTTTCAAAAAAAAGTTGTTCGGATCTGACCATTTGTTCTTGAGATATCGCTTATTATAGGTAAAGTTCGGGCATAATATCTCTCTATGGTCCCGAAAGAGGCCGATGTCATATCTTAAAAACTATTGAAGATATATAATCTATTATATTCTTAACTAAAGGATATGTGCGAAAATATATAGGTTCCTCGAATATTCCTTTGTCAAAAAATAAATAATTCTCGACTTATCATTGATTTAATTGTGGCGAATCTAATCATTAAATATGTGTCCAAATGTGGCTATTATGCTAAATAATGAATACAATTGTCGTCAATAATGTGTACAGAAAAATTACAGAACTTTTGAAAATTATTTTGAAAATTCTGGCCTTGGACCTCGCAGATTTGGTCAAAAACCCCCATTTAGGGTCCAAAAAGAGATATCTCTCTATCTCTGTAAATATAAGTCCAAATTCTTAGTTCTCACTTCCTAATATAATTTTTATGAGTGTACATATATGATTCTTTGATAATAATTGCACTAGACCCTATGGAATGTTAAGTTTCTGATTTTTGTCATATGATGACGTACCATTTTTCGAAAATCCTAACTTGGAAACTAAAAGTCGTTGACTTTCGCTCTAACTTCCTAATATACTTTCGGATGCTCTTTAACCATTCTAAACTGATAGATTATACTTCGTAGTGCTAGGAATATGAATTATTTTTCACAATTATCCCAAACATTCGGGGTTAGGGGCCTCAAGGAAATTTTTGGATTTTCAGGGTACTCTTGCTATTTTTGTAAATATTTGGTTCAAATATCCCTAAATCAGCAGCATAAATGAGAATAAATGTCTGTGAATGATTTTGTTCATTATTAATAACTCATTCTACATTCTTCATAACATCTGAACTTAAAATCTCTATATCTCGGGACTTTAATATTTCAAAATTGACCGTCTTTACAGAATTTTAACTCAAAATTGGTTTGAGATAGAGGTTTGAAAATTTCAAGAATTGTTCCATATCATTAGGCGATGAACGTAGGAACACTTTATTTTCGATATCTTCTAACTTGGGGTGATTTTAATCTTGATTTCCCAACAAAAACAGACATTTTTGCCATTTTTTTGGACACCGATAAAATTTACAATTTTTGTCATTTTAATTTTCTTCTGGTCCTATGAAGTTGCAAATATGGTAGACGATCTATGATTCGATCGAGGGCGGTAATCCTTAAGATGGTAACTCTGAAACAAAATACAGTCGACTCTGCTTAAGAGGGTAACATCGGTCAGAGGACATATTATCCCGATTAAGTGGACAATCCTTTTATTCGAAAATTTTTTCTATTAGCATCTATGTTTGAGAGCTATTCTTGTCCTGCCAAAGTGGCCCGATTAAGCGGTTGACCCAATTAAACAGTGGCCCTATTACCCTATTAGGCCGATCGACTGTATATTCCTTCAAAACCTGATCCAAAATGATCCACATTAGAGGACCGAAACCCGCTGACCCGCATTAAGTGTACGTATAGCAAAACACATTCATTCTGAAATCTACATATATCACAAATACATGAATCAGATATCATCAACTGAAAAATTCATTTTTTCAGCTCAAATTACAGTGTGTAATAAATTTTCAAAACATCTTTGCTTTGCTTAAAATTCGAATGAGTTTATATACTTACTCCTTTGCCTGCTGATTCTGAATATCATATTATTAATTCTAGTTCGTCAACTTTCTCAGATCCTAGTCCGAGCGATGATGTTCTTCTGATTCTTGGTCCAAAAAAGGTGAAGATGGAATAGATAATGATTCACAGTGTGGGACTGGTGCAATAGAAGATGGTATACTAGGATATGAAATATTCATTCGATCTCCAACTTTCTTGAACTTCTAAATATCTACCATACAGAAGTAACAATCATAATGATGGCTAGTCGGCTCTCTCCAAATCGGAGGAATCGCGAATGGCATGCATGCATTTCCGAATACCATGCAACCAACCTTCCAATGTTGATCTGCAACTCCCGTAACAGACCTAAGGAGCCCATAATTTGACCAGATCGCCTATAGGCATTCCAAAATATGCATGGAATGCCATGGTGAACTTTATCAAGAGCAATTGGACTATTGACCTTTGTACCAATGTAGTACCCACATATATAGCAAAATGAATCAGCTGACAGTTTACAAATTCGACTAGAATTACAAGCCATATACAGATCTGAAACGATACAAGTAATTTCGCTAATGAAAATATATGAACGTATATATTGAATTGAACTTGTAGAAGTAAGTAAATAAGTAGACAATATACGTATACTATTTTAGTGCTTAAATTAACAAAGCCCTATTATCATCAGAATTACAACTAAAAATAATAATCCTGCATTTCTAATTATGCTGCCACTTTAACGAAAGGCACTCAACTAATTGTGATTTTGATATTGATTTTATCACATATCGAGTCGATAGGCAAACACCAATGCAATACGTATTATAATTTTCTATGTCCTAATTATCTAAGATATATAGAAAAATCGAGAGAAACAAAATGTTGTCACAGTTTTTATTTATCAGTACTTACTCTCCATCGTTTGTAAACAAGGACCATTTAAAAAGCTTCTGAACACTCAAAATTCAAGAAATAAGATTTCACAGGGAATAAATTTTAAGAGGTGCATACTTAAGATCTTCTAATATTTCATATCAATAATTCTTCATATAGGTGCAATGTTTTGGAAATAATATCAAAGCTGGACCTTGATCAGAACTATGCGGCGATGGTAGTTAGTTAATAGGGTGACCCACATAGCCCGCACTCAGACTTTAGACATATGGAATTCAATTTTATCTGTATGAAAGTTAGGATGCATAAATAAATTTGCACGACATTTTATAAATAATATACCTGATTCTTCATTTACTTCCAATATTTCATGTTTAATATCATTCAAAAGTCTTTGACGTTTAAAAAGTAGACCAAATAGGATTATAGCCAATATAAGAATAAGAACAACTGTTTGCCAAAGCATCAATAAATACTATAATAAAATTAATGAGTTTGCAAAAGTGATGTTAATAGGACTAGGACAAAACAAAACAATCCAGTGCCTGTTTAGCACTTTCCCAATTATGTTTTAATTAAAGCGAGCAAATGTAAACGGGTCTGGGGGCTTGACAACGAGGAAATATTTTGATCGGCCTGGGCAAAGCTACGACACTCAAACTCATTAAAAATATCTTTGATTGCAATATTTAAGGTTGGCCTTTCCTATAACTGCTAACTTTTACTTTTTTCATCGATTCCTTTAATTTTTTCGATGCAGATTTGAATCGCAGAGTTATCTGCAAAATTGCATTAACCTTAGATTATCGAAAAGTCGAGATATCGCGGGTGTTTCCAGCCATTTCCAATGGGAAGAAGCCATAAAGTTGTACCACTGTGGTACATTTTGGTAGTCTTAAGTTAATAAATAAAGAAATATAAGTTTAAAAAATTAATTCATGAACTTCGGCAACTTTAAGAAAATCAAAGACAATATTTGGAAAACCCTCTAGAAACTTTCTAAATGTTTTCATTAAGGATACTTCCCGCGAAAAATCATATGATTTGGCATACAGCCTACGATGAAAGTAGAGCTATAAGAGATGTTAAGGATACCGCCCTCGAAAAACCATATGATTTGGCTTACAGCATACGATGAAAGTAGAGCTATAAGAGATGTTGAGCGTGGGCAGGTATCTCCGTCAAGAAATACTTGCACATTCCAAACCGTTTTTGAATCTCATTTCTAGTTTTTGAGATACAGTGTCTCAAAGTCTGTTTTTTCGTTTATCGCTAGCACATTTAAGGTTGGCCTTTCCTATAATATCTAACTTTTGACTTTTTCAACCGATTCATTTAATTTTTTCAGTGCAGATTTGAATCGCAGAGTTATCTACAAAACTGCATTAATAATTGAAATATTGCACATTCGATAGTATCCGCCGGAATCCCAGATCAATAACTTCTTTGAACCATGTCCGATCATCATTTTAAATTCGTGCTCAGCACTAAATTTCCAGCAATTTGATATATATAATGACCATATTTGAAGATTTTTTTGGATGTCCGTGCATAGCAACGGCCAGGAATTTTTTCACATTCCTGGCCGTTGCTAGGAACCCGCAGCCAAAGAATTTCTCCAAATGTGTCCAATATATACAGGGTGCAACAAAAGTCTTGGCCGGTTGTATTATAGCATATAACAATAATATTTTTTGTTTGTATTGTCTCGAATTACTTAATAACAAAATATCCACTATTTTCTACCACTAATTTTACCCTATTAGGGAAAAATTAGCAACCCTGTTTTCAAGCAGGGTAGGTTGGACCTCCGTCCATACCTTTTTACGGTTATAAATTATATCTGCGATCCTCATTTCATCCAATCGTTCATACAAAATTCCCCAGAGATCTCAACCAAAATCCTTTGTTCCAAACTCGATTAAACCTTGCTGAAGCCTTTCAGCAGTTCCTTTTAGTGTTAGGCCTCCTTCTACCATTCTAATTTCTTTACAGCGGACTTCAATCCAAGATCGCCGACATTAATCTCATCAGGAAAAAGTGATGTTCAGAAAAATAAACTCGAAGGTACTAAAGAGGTGTGATCTAGTTAAAATCAGCCTACCATTTAAATTGCATATCTATGTAGTAACTAATTGTGGTGTAGTACTACTCTAGATACTATGATAGAAGGTACTCGTAAAGAATGAATACTAATTAGATTCACAACCGGCCAATACTTTTGTTACACCCTGTATATATCAAATTGCTGGAAATTTAGTGCTGAGGACGTATTTAGCATTAAAATGATGATCGGACATGATTCAAAGAAGTTATGGATATGAGACATTTCGGGTCAAAATGTGTCCCTTTTTGGGCGACACCAGGTGGTACAAGTGGCTCTAAGAACCCCTTTAGGGATCTAAAATGATTAAAAAGGCCTTTGGCAAATTTTTGATAAAATACTAATGCCCATAGGAAAGGCCACCCTTAACCGTTAAATTACCTGGGGTCATTTCTATTTATAGCAAAGATCCCACACTTCTAAGGTTTCCCCGCCCAAAATGACAACCGGAAATGAGTTAGCAAAAATCTAGCGCCATTTAAGGGTTTAATGGTAGAAATACGGCCACCCAAGGAATTGTTTAGGACATACCAAGGAAACAAATGCTTCCAAAATCGAATCATAGATAGTCTCATATTGCTATCATAATTGCCACTTCATAGGACAAAAGAAAGTTAAAATGACGAAAATTATAAATTTCATCGGTGTCCAAAAAAAGGGCCAAAAAACGGTGAAAATTGTCTGTTTTTTGGGGAATCAGGAATAAAATCACCAAGTTATAAGATATCGAAAATAAAGTGGTCCTACGTTCATCGCCTAATGATATGGAACAGCTCTTGAAATTTTCAAACCTCTATCTCAAACCAATTTTGACTTAAAAATCTGTAAAGACGGTCAATTTTGAAATTTTAAAGTACCGAGATATAGAGATTTTAAGTTTGGATATTAAGAAGAAGGTAAAATGAGTAATTAAAAATGAACAAAAGCATTCACAAACATTTAATCACATTTATACTGCTGATTTGGGTATATTCGAAACAAATATTTACATAAAATAGCAAGTGTACCCTGAAAATCCAAAAATTTCGTGGAGGCCCCTAACCCCGAATATTTTGAGATAAATGTGAATAATAATTCATATTCCTAGTACTACAAAGTATAATCTATCAGTTTAGAATGAATAAAGAGCTTCCAAAAAGAATATTAAGAAGTTAGAGCGAAAGTCTACGACTTATAATTTCGAAGTTAGGATTTTCGAAAAATGTTACGTCATCATATAACAAAAATCTAAAACTTAACATTCCATAGGATGTATTGCAATTATTATCAATGAATCATATCTGTATCCTCATAAAAAGTATATTAGGAAGTGAGAACTAAGAATTTGTGCTTATATTTACAGAGATAGAGAGATATCTCTTTTTGGACCCTAAATGGGGGTTTTGATCGAATCTGCGAGGTCCAAGGCCAGAACTTTCAAAATAATTATCAAAAGTTCTCCAATATTTCTGTACACATTATTAACGACAATTGTATTCATTATTTAGCGTAATAGCCACATTTGGATACATATTTAATGATTAGATTCGTCATTTTCTAATACGCATTAGACAAATTTTAGCATACCAATTCATGAAAGTTACTAATTCCGGGATCCCGGGATTAAAAACCCTAGGCTGGATAGACTTATGATTTTTAGCAAGGGTAACCGGGGAGGGGATAAATCATAATGAAAACAATTTATATAAATTATCAAACTACTTTTCTTAAGATCAAATACGTCTTTAACATAATTTGATAAGGACTTTTTTCCTGTAATACAAAATATTGTTTATAGGTGTTGTATCAGCATCAAATGATCAACGGTGGCTAGAAAATCCAAAAGAAACAACATTGGGCATTACTTTCAAGAACACATCTTATATATTAAAACGCTAGGGGGGTTTTGTGTTTGTGTGTTTGTCCGAATTTAGATACAAAAAGTAATCAAATTACAAAAATAGGCTAGAGACTAGCTTCTAATGGTTGACATGGGGTTTTCAGGGGTGTAGATTTCGAATATTACATTTTCAGATCAATATGATAAATTTTTTGTTTACTTTTGTTTAGATTTGAAAATATACCCAAAATAGGTTAGATAGAGTAACTTCAGGCGCCCGCAGGGCGACTCTGTGGACATAAAGTGTTCGCAACCCGCGGAACGCAAGCAAGCGAACCGCGCTTATATATTAAATACAAGCGCATGGCTTGCTTGAGCTGCGGGTGACAGACACTTTGTGTCCGACGGAGGCGCCCTTTGGGTGACGGGTGACTTTGATTAATTATAAGGGAGGTAACATCTCTAAATATGTCTGTCTTACTGTAATAATCGAAATTACTCGAAAAATCATCAAATTTGTCAATTTTTTAATTTTTGATACGTGATGACGTCATAACAGAGTGATAAGTCATCATTTATTTGTATCACATCTGCGGAACATTAATAACTATGGATACGGTAGAAGATGGTTAAACTAAAATATGAGCTGCCTTAATTCATTAACCAAGCGCAATCGAGCTTAAGAATATATTACCAGCATATATATATATGGCATCAAAGTACACAAATCCGTTGATAAAATTTAGAATAGTCACCATATGATTGCGCAGTAGGTTATACAGTCGAAACCGGGTTTTTCTAACACCGGATTTTTCCAACTATCGGTTTTTTCTAACGATTTGTTAATGCATATATTATTCAATTAGTTATCATACTTAATTTTCATCGATTTTTTCTAACTCGGGTTATTCTAACTTATCGGTTTATTCAAACTATTTATGGTGTAAGAAATTCCTAATTGACTAGTATTCTCCATCGGTTTATTCTAACTCGGTTTATTTAAACTAACGGATTATTCTAACTCAAACTATCGGTTTATTCTAACTCGGTTTATTTAAACTATCGGTTTATTCTAACTCAAACTTTCTGTTTATTCTAACTCGGTTTATTTAAACTATCCGTTTATTCTAACTCAAACTTTCGGTTTATTCTAACTCAAACTATCGGTTTATTCTAACTCAGTTTATTTAAACTATCGGTTTATTCTAACTCAAACTTTCGGTTTATTCTACTCAGTTTATCCTTACTATTAAAACTCGATTAATGTATATATATCTGTAACGAATTGATTGAATTGATTGATTGAATATATAAATCTGTAACGAATTGATTGAAGAAACTGCGGGGCGGAGAAAGCTGATTTTTGGCATGTGGGAGTTTTTTAGCTATGGCTCCAGTAAGTTCTGTGCTCAGACGAAAATGTCGACTCATCATGAAATTATGACGTCATTGTCACATTTTTAAAAGTTAAGCAACACAGTTATTCGGGCATAACTCAGCCATTATAGGAGATAGAAAGCTGAAATTTTAATAGAATCTGTATATTAACATACCTCACATATGATATAATCTAAAAATGATGACTCATCACTTTGTTATGACGTCATCATTACTCTTCAAAAATTTTATAAATTGATAAATTTGGTGATTTTTCGTGCGATATAGATTATAACAGTAGGACAGACGTATTTATAGATGTTATCTCCCTTATAATTAACCAATGTGACCCCAGGCGACCGAAGGGAGGCTCCGGCGGATACAAAGTGTCCGCCAGCCGCGGAGCGCAAGCAAGCGAAGCGGCTTGTTTAAACTATCGGTCGTGGAGTACGAAAGATAAGGAGGGAGTACTGTTATGATAAAATGGACCATGGACTGGTTAGAAGTCCCAAGTATTATTTTATTGAAAGTGAACACAATAAAGTCACACAACTAAAGTAAACTCTAAGAAAGGTTAACACACCTGCCACTGAACATATTTTATGAAGAACTGTCCGACCTTGTTGTTTGCAACAAATACAATAATTTCTCCAGTTTTCAGACTGAGTTTCTTCAACATAGAGTGTTGTAAGTTTGATTAAAATATTCCGTGATGGTCCTGATAAAAATCGTTGCATTAGAAGCTTCTCACTCTCAATTGCTACATATATTTTCCACACTACAATAATGACATCAATGACAATGTGTGATGGCCATTTGAGAGCTCCTCGATCTATTAATTGGATAAGCTTGTTTTTGTCTTCTATGTCAACTACTTCCAAATCTCTATCTTGGGTTAACATTGATAAACAAGCTTCACACTTTGAACTGGAATTTCGAATAAAGGAATGTACTGCATAACCACCAACGAAGGCGATAGATTGTAGAAGTGAAGTACTCAAAGGTATGTTAGGAATTGTGGTTAGGACAGAGAGAAATAATTCTACATTCAAAGAATTATCCAGTTGTTCGCTAAGTTGTGTAGA
Source organism: Aphrocallistes beatrix (assembly GCA_963281255.1). Classification (NCBI taxonomy): domain Eukaryota; kingdom Metazoa; phylum Porifera; class Hexactinellida; order Sceptrulophora; family Aphrocallistidae; genus Aphrocallistes; species Aphrocallistes beatrix. The sequence goes on from OY725495.1 coordinate 2,315,089, forward strand.
GTAGGATAGGAAGAATTCTTTTAAGCTGATATACTCAGTAGCCTGTTGTTTCGAGAATAATTTAAGGATGCTGGAAAGTTTGATTCGCCTTTCACTCTGTAAGATTTGTGTATATGATATATTATATTGTGCACCAGACATCATGCGATACAATCCGAAATGATGCTCGATTGGATCATTTTGCAATCTTGATGTGAGCACATAATCAAAACCACAATTCTCCGTGAGGTGTTGAACGATTTCTATCAAGGCACGACAGGAGTGAGAAAGACTTGTAAAAGTTTGTGGACTTAACTTTCCATGTTTTCCTTGTCTACATTGCCAACGGTGAAGCCAGTTAACAATGTGTTTGAGAAATGCAAATCGTTCATCATTTTGCTGAAGAGGTTTGGAAAATTCATCATTCAGTCTGATGTGTTTATGTGTGGTGTTAACATTAAATATTTTCCAAAGTTTGATTATTATGTCTAAAAATTCCGGTGTCTTGGATTTTGAGTTAGCGTGTATTGCATTGTAAATCGATAGAGCTGCATAAGTTGATTGGTCAAATATTTTTAAGGCTAAATTGACGTTTTGTCTCTCTAACATGGTAGGCCAGCAAGCTTTGGAAGATAATCGATGTGCTTGTTTAAGTAAGGAAGACTGTTCACTCTTGTACAAAAGCCTGATGTCCTGAAAACGAGCGATGTGGATCTTGTTTACATCATCATAATTAGGAAAATCAATGGGTTTGGATAAGTAAATGTGTGATCATAATCCTTTAAGTTGAGCCAGTTGTTTCGAATTGATTTGAGAATATGCACAAAATCAAAAAGGAGAAAGAGTTTACGACTTTGGTTAACAGGATGAGGAACGGTTGGAGTCAGAGTCTTCCCATCTGAAGAGAATAATTTCAACATGTTAACGTTCAGTGGATAATTGTCTGTGCAGATGGCTTGTACTTTCAGATCGCAATTCTCTATATTAGAGATTACAGACTTTACCACTGTAAACAAATCACCAGCCGAATTTGAAGAGCAGGGTATTAAACGAATTACTTGAGATCACTTTCTGTATAAACTTGAAGCCATTATAGCGAATACAGTCTTGATAGGCTTGTCAGATTCTAAAGAATATCCAAGTATTCTCCCTCCTGTATAAGCGACGTTAGAGTTGACATGTATTTCATCCATATGCAATATTAAATTTCGTTCTTTTGAACAAAAATCTGCTTTCAATTGCTTCAAGAGGGTTGTAAAGTAGCTTTCTAATCCGATTTTCGAGTAAAGTTGCTGTAGCGTTTTAACATGAGGCAAGCATAGACAGTCTAGGGACTGGAGATATCTGTAACAAGAAGGTGATGTAAGATGTGCTTTGAGAGCCATAGCCTGTGTAATTACGTTATATTGTCTTCTATTTTTATGCATAAGAACGTTAGCTAGTTGACATTGGATGAAGTGGAGACGCGATAGATATGGATATAAATCTGAAACAACATCTGTTAAAGGATCCGTTAGCAGTGAATTAAGTTTTGATATTGAAAGATCGAGTTGGTGTAAAGCTTCTTTAATGTGATGCTCAAATGTAACGAGCTTGTTTGGAGATGATTCATGGGAACTGTAATTCTCTATTTCTTCGAAAAGAAGTTCAATCTCGCGAGTATCAGTTAACATATGAATTGAGAGAGGAATAACAACATTATCCCGCTATCCCTGGACACTCATATCTTCGCTTACCAATAAACGCATCTCAATAGATATTGTATGACCTTGGAGCTTAGGCATAAGGATGTGTAGTTCAGATCCAGAACGAAATGCCATCCATTTATTAGATAAGGATATGGAGGAAATGTGTGAGAGTAAGTTGGAGAAATTGTGCACACCATATTTTTCTGTATCATGCGCTTGCTGTTCAATGCTTAATTTGAGAGCCTGTGCGAACAGTTCTTCGTTTTTTGATTCGCGGACAAATCGAGTTGGTCTTGGTAATGGCTCCGACGAAAGATATGTAGGGCAGCCGGGTAGGATCGATGGTACAGCATTTTGACAGAGTTTTGGTCTGTTGCGTATTCTTTCAGTAAAATTACCGTCAGCTTGCAAAATTCTGTCAACTGTAATAATATCTTTGGGATTGAAAGTGATGCATGCAGACATAAATGTTAGATAAATCAGCAATGTTGTCACGATGGAGTGCATTCAACCACTGAGTACGTAACTCTTGAGGGGCTGTAGGAAGCTTGAAAACTGGTGTATATGGCTCACCTCTGTAATTGCTTTTACACCCAGGAGCAGAGCAGTGGTTAGGCATGACGAGTGTTCCAATCGGTACTAAATAGTAGGCTATGATTAAAAATTAATAAAATAATAAGTCATGGAGACTGGAGACGGCAGAATACAATCGAAGGAATCAAATATTGTAACAAATATAAAAAAAGGGATATGTCAAAGAGGGCAAATTATACGAACGTTAACTAACTTAGCTCCCAAAAATATCAAAAATTTGTTATTCCAGTTAATTCTTAATAAGAAAAATTTATGACAAAATATTATGGTTGTATGATATAGTTATAGGTATGTTTTCTAAATTAACCATAATATAAATCTTTGAAACTAATATAAACCATTGACACTAATTAAGAAGTACGATGGGACTTCTAACCCATCCGTGGTGGCATATTTTCATTCAGTACTCCCTCCTTATCTTTCGTACTCCACGTATCGGTTTATTCTAACTAAACGTTTTAGTCTTGTTAGCTTACATTGGCTATTTAAATATGGCTCAGGAAAATGTACGGCTAACACTTAAAGAGAAATATCGTCTTGTCATGCTTTTCGATGCCCCTCCCCATCAACGTAGCACCAAGGCGGAACTTGCGAAAATTTTTAGTATCACAATACCCTCTGTTATTTACATTCTCAGACAGAAGGACAAAATTGTTGCAAAGTATCTTAATGAGCCTGACAGTAAAAGAAAATCATTGAAAGGACCTGAGAAGTACAAGGAAGCTGATGAACTCCTTCGCGTGCCAATAATAAGGAGCTGAATAATTCGATCATTCTTCAAGCAGCAGAAAGAATTGGCTTGAGACTAGGGATTGAGGGAGGCGCTTTGAATGAGTCGTGGGTTCAAAGATGGAGAGAACGCCATGGAATCAAATATGTGAGACCACATGGAGAATCCGCTGACTGCCCTGATTTTAGCGAGTGGTTGGTGGCCATTCAGCCGATCCTAGTAAATATCATCCTCGTGATATATACAATATGGACGAAACTGCTCTTTTCTGGAGAATGTCCAGGTGGTAAGACATTTGTCGGCCCCCAAGAGGAGAAAATACGTGGGCGTTAAGCCAACAAATCTCGCGTCACACTCCTTGTTGGGTGTTCAATGGATGGTGAAAAAATGCCACTCCTCTGTATTGGCACTGCTGCCAAATCAAGATGGCCCATGGTTCAAGGGAGGAGAGCAACAGCTCCTCTGGACTATGCTTCGTCCAAGAAGGGTTGGATGACCGCTCAACTATTTTCAACTGTCCTAAAGAAGTTCAATAGCAATTTGAAAACACGAAAGGTGCTAATATTCATTGATAACTGTCCTTCTCATAACGGGTTTTTGGATATCTATGACGGCATTAAGTCAAGTTTAGAGATCAGGATGCTGCCAAAACGAACGACTTCCATGTTGCAACCTTGCGACCAAGGGGTCATACGCTCCTTGAAGGCTAATTATCGGGTAAAGTTGGCTCACCTATTACTAAACAAGGAAGCTAAGGATGTTTCCCTCTATGAAGGTCTTATGATGGTAAGATCTGCTTGGGAACTAAATGTGTCGGGTGAGGTTATAAAGAATGCTTGGTGGAAGTCAGGTCTTTTAAGTTGTGTAACTGAACAAAATGAGGCAGTGAACGAGGCGCAAGACAATTCTGATGAATTCTCTGATGTAGTTGATTTAGAGGATCTTGAGACAACCAGTGAGGATCCTACAGTAGATATCGATGTGATCATTGATAAAATGGCGGAGGAAGCGAAGTCAGAAGACAGCGACGATGATATTGATGGGAAATACCCTGTTAATGACGAGTCACCTCCTACAATAAGTGAATGCCTGCAAGCCATAAGGAATATTAGCAGACGCTTTATTGCGAGTACCGGAGAAGTGCCCAATGCCGTCACTGAAGTGGAGCAGGCACTCTTATCCATTCCCCAACAACAAAGCAAGATGACCAATTTATTTCAATAGAATCTTCAATCGGGGAAAGAGTTCATTCCCTAGAAATATTTGCTCAATATCGAATTTATTAGCTAACTTCCTCTTCACCAAGTCAATTTTTACAGAATCCTAATATGGAGCTGAGTTCCGTGGAATTGAAGTGAATTAAGACGGGAAAACACTATTACGCCAACACACGATGAAATAGTCTCTCGAGAAACACACACCGCAATACTAAAATCACATTGAAACTAACTTCAGTTCCACAGAGCTCAGTTCTATATAAGTATTCTGCAATTTTTAATACTACTAGTACCTATTTTTTCATAATATCGGTTTTTTCTAACAATTTGGTTTTTCTAACTATTCTTACCTGAAAAGAAATGGTTAGAAAAAACCGGTTTCGACTGTATATGATGAGTCGACATTTTCGTCTGATCTCAGAACCTAGTGGAGCCATAGCAAAAAACTCCATCATACCAAAATCAGCTTTCTGTGCCTGGCAGTTTCTTCAATCAATTCGCTCCATATATATATATACAGTCGACTCCGCTTAATAGGGCCACTGTTTAATCGGGTCAGCCGCTTAATCGGGCCACTTTTGGCAGGACCGGAATAGCTCTCACACATAGGAGCTAATACAAAATATTTTCGGTTAATAGGGTCCTCCGCTTAATCGGAGCAAAATGTCCTCTGACCGATGTGGCCCTATTAAGCGGATTCGACTGTGTATATATATATATTGATACATTAGAACTCGGTTAGTACGTTCTCGGATAATATGTTCTTCGGTTTAGTAAGTACTCATTTCTCTGAACCAAAACCCATCAATGATATAGATTTCTATGTAGTACAAATTCGGCTAGTACGTCCTTACTGATAGCATGTACTAATAATTCCTCCCCGAAGGGGTACTTCTTATTCGAGTTCTACTGTATATAAACATTAATCGAGTTTTAATAGTAATGATAATCATGAAACCATTATGCTGGGAAACTAACATTATGATCGTATTTGATTATGATGGGAAATTAACATTTGATTACAATATGATTGTGACTGGAAATTTGCATTTTGATCGTATTTAGAATATGATAGGCAATTAGCATTATGATCGCATTTTGACAAAGACGAGAAATTAACATTTAAGGATACCGCCCACAAAAAACATATGATTTGGCTTAGAGCATACGATGAAGGAAGAGCTACGTATAAGAGATGTTAAGCGTGGGGATGTATTTCCATCAAGAAATACTGGCACATTCCAAACCGTTTTTGTTTCGCATTTCTAGTTTTTGAAATACAGTGTCTCAAAATCTGTTTTTTTCGTTTTCCGCTAGCACATCTTAATGGTAGAAATTCGGGCACTCAAGGAATTGTTTAGTACATACATACCAAGGAATCAAATGCTCCCAAATCGAATCATAGATAGTCTACCATATTTGCAACTTCATAGGACAAAAAGAAAGTTAAATAATAAAAATTGTAAGTTTTGTCGGTGTCCGAAAAAAAAGTGCCAAAAACGACAAAAATGTCTGTTTTTTTGGGGAAATCAGGAATAAAATCACCAAGTTAGAAGATATAGAAAGATTGGTGGTCCTACCTTCATCGCCAAATAATATGGAACAACACTTGAAATTTTCAAACCTATTTTGAGTTAAAATTCAGTAAAGACGGTCAATTTTGAAATATTAAAGTCCCGAGATATAGAGATTTTAAGTTTAGATGTTAAGAAGAATGTAGAATTAGTTATTAATAATGAACAAAAGCATTCACGGACATTTATTCTCATTTATACTACTGATTTGGGTATATTTGAACCAAATATTTGCAAAAAATAGCAAGAGTACCCTGAAAATCCACAAATTTCCTTGAGGCCCCTAACCCCGAATGTTTTGGGATAATTGTGAATAATAATTAATATTCCTAGCACTACGAAGTAGAATCCATCAGTTTAGAATGGTTAATGAGCTTCCAAAAGCATATTAGGAAGTTAGTGCGAAAGTCTAAGACTTTTAGTTTCCAAGTTAGGATTTTCGAAAAATGCTACGTCATCATATGACAAAATCTAAAACTTAACATTCCATAGGGTGTAGTGCAATTATTATCAAAGAATCACATATGTAAACTCATAAAAAGTATATTAGGAAGTGAGAATTAAGAATTTGGACTTATATTAACAGAGATAGAGAGATATCTCTTTTTGGACCCTAAATGGGGGTTTTTAACCGAATCTGGGAGGTCCAAGACCAGAACTTTCAAAATAATTATCAAAAGTTCTCCAATTTTCTGTACACATTATTAACGACAATTGTATTCATTATTTAGCATAATAGCCACATTTGGACACATATTTAACCCTTGGACGGCTTGGGGTATTCCTATTTATAGTAAATACCCCAAATTTGTATGGCTTCCCCATTGAAAATGGCTTAAACCGGAAATGACGCAACACATTCCTGTGGCAAGCGAGGGTCAATGATTAGATTCGCAAAGTCGAGAATAATTTATTTTTTGACAAAGGAATGTTCGAGGAACTTATATATTTTCGCATATATCCTTTTAGTTAAGAATATAATAGATTATATATCTTCAATAGTTTTTAAGATATGACATCGCCCTCTTTCGGGACCATAGAGAGATATTATGCACGGACATTACCTAAAATAAGCGATATCTCAAGAACAAATGGTCGAATCAGAACAAATTTTTTTTTGAAACGATCAGAATTTTATTTCTGACCCAGTGATCGCTAAATATCTGAGATCAAACTTGCGATTTCGCGAGCATTATATAAATGAACTCCCTTATCGAGCTATTTTGTTTGGATTTTATTTGCCCATTCTTTTAAATATTTGTGTTATATAATCTCCAAAGGTGCCAAAACAATGTTAAGGTCCATATCATTAAAAAAATATCAAATAAGTTAAAAACTAATTGATAAATGAGTCAAAAACCTCCAATAATTTTTCAAATTTTATTAACGCTAAACTTTAGGGGTTAACTCACAAAAATCAAAATAAATACCGTCCAAATAGTGCTATCAGATGGTAGACCGACCAGTATACAATGAAATTAGAATTAAAAAATTTGGCTATTTTTTTACGCCGGGCAAGGTTTTTGAGGGCGGTATCCTTAATCAAGTCGCTATTATAATGGAAATTGGCATTATTATCGTATTTTGATCATGAAGTTATGATGAGAAATTCACATCATGATCGTAATTTGATTATGATGCGAAATTGACATAATGATCACAATCTGATTGTGAAGAAAAATTAACATAATATTCGTGAACCATTATAGTGAGAAATTGGCATTATAATCGCATTTTGATCATTAAACGAAATAAACATTACAAGCGCGATTCGTTTGCTTGCGTTGCGCAGCTGGCGGACACTTTGTGTCCGCCAGAGGCGCCCTACGGGCCCCTGAGGTCACTTTGATTAATTATAAGGGATATAATATCTCTAAATATGTCTGTGTTACTGTTAAAATCAATATCACACGAAAAATCACAAAATTTGTCAATTTTTAAATTTTGATGCGTAATGATGACGTCATAACAAAGTGATGAGTCTTCATTTTTTGATGATAGTTGCATCATATTTGAGATATATTAATATACACATTCTATTAAAACTTTAGTCTTCTATCACCTAAAGTGGCTGAGTTATGGTCGAAAAACTGAAATTTCTAATTATTAAAAGGTTACAATGAAGTCATAATTCCATGATGAGTCGACATTTTCATCTGAGCTCAGAACCTAGTGGAGCCATAGCCAAAGATTCCCACATGCCCAAAATCAGATTTCTGCGACTGGCAGTTTCTTCAATCAATTCGTTACAGATATATATATATATATATTAATCGAGTTTTAATAGTAAGGATAATCATGTTGTCATTAGCATGGGAAACTAACATTATAATCGAGTCATCATTTGAGGAACAAACATTATGATCGTAATTTGATAATGAAGGGGAATTAACATTATACTCGAGTTGTCTTTTGATGGGAAACTAACATTATGATCGTATTTTGAATATGACGGGATTTTACCATTATAATCGTGGTGTCGATATGATGGTTAAACTAACATCATGTTTGTATTTTGTATTTTGATTGTATTTGATTGTATTGATTGTTTGATTGCGTAATGTATTTTGATTGTATCACAATCTGATATGACGAGAAATTAACATTACATGCGCGCTTCGCTTGCTTGTGCTGCCCGGCTGGCGGACATAAAGTGTCCGCCGGAGGCGCCCTTGTTACGCAAGGGGCCCATATTGGTTAATTATAAGGTAGATAACATCACTAAACACGTATGTCTTATTGTTAAATCGGTATCGCTCGAAAGAATCAGACTAAATTTAATTTTTGATGCGTAATGATGTATTCATAACAGAATCATAAGTAATCATTTTGATGAATGTTGTATCGCATGTAAAAATATTAATATACAGTTTAGATTAAAATTTCAGCCTTCTCTCACTTAAAATGGCTGAGTTATTATAATCGAAGAATTTATCTTTCTAATCACAAAAAAGGTGACAATGAAGTCATATTTCAATGATGAGTCAACAATTTCGTCTGAGGCCAGAACTTAGTGGAGCCATAGCAAAAGAACTCCCATATACCCATATGCAAAAATTCAGCTATATGTACCTTGCAGTTTCTTCAATCAATTCGGTACAGATATATATGTATATATCTGACGAATTGATTGAACAAACTGCCAGACAGAGAAAGCTGAAATTAGGCATGAGGAAATTTTTTGGCTTTGGATCCATTAGGTTCTGTCCTCAGACGAAAATGTAGACTCATCATGGAATTATGACGCCATTGTTACCATTTTTAGAATTCGACCAATGCAAAGACGCCAAGCGTGCCTGTTATTTATTAATATAGAGTATTGGACGCTCAATATCATGCAGAATATTTTGATAAATTTAGATTGCTAAATTAAAAAAAATTAGAAAAACCAAAACAGTGAGACAGGAATAGTTTGAAAGTCAATCGTATTTTTACACTTTCGGTAAAGATTTATATTTTCTGCTAAAATATGATACATCAAAATGCTCATAAGGTACCATGCTATGGAGTTCTCGAGTCTGAAACTGAGAAAGCTGTAAAATGAATATTTATTAATGTTTCGAAATAGTATAGATTTCCGTATCCTTCTACTGAGTCGACTCACTTAGTGAAGCTGCACTATCGGTCTGTCAACTGATTTTTATTCTATATTTAGAAGATAAAATTCACAATTTGTTGTTCATCTCCATAAATGGCCCTCCTCCTCCTCCAGCTCGCCTTCTTTCGGTGTGTTCGGTACTACATAAAACAAAATGATATTATATACATTAGCAAAGGAAAGTTCGAACAAGCTACACTCAGTTTTTAATCTATATTGAGTGGAGTCTGCAAATACCATTAGGGAAATAGCTTTTGTCCGTTGAAGAGAGATGTCTGCTTATCGAGACTGGTCCTTATATACATATATTAAATCACTCAATTCACAGTATTTAGAACGCAGTTTTGTATGAATTATTAATTAATATGGAGTATTGGGTGCCCCGTGCACGCAGATCCTTAATCCATATATCCATGGAATAGTGAAAGTCATCAAAAATTGCGGAATCTGAGGACACGTACAGGGTGGCTCATAAGTTCTGTGACAAGCTTGCTTAGGTATACAATTTCTTATACTCAAACAATCATGATTATTATGGTCTTTAGAGATTGTAATTCGAATATTTTCAATGATTTTAAAATATTTTTTGAGTCTAAGACCTGGAACTGTGTTTTGTATGGTGATTTTTATGGGGGAAAAATGTGTCCTAGCACGCAGCGAAAATTGAGAATCAGAGCCCACTGCTTTTCAAATGATCATTCTAGAGCCTTCAAATTCTAGGAAAAATTGGCTCTCACATTTTCCTCGAACACTCTAAATTTGTAGAAATATAAGATGTTTATATCAGTGCATATTGAGAACCATTTGGATCAGATTTTTGGTGATGTGAGAAAAAGTGCAATTTTGGATGATTTTTCAAAATGCACCTAATTTGAAGTCGTGAAATAATAACTTTCTCGCGTTTCTGATAATGAATTCAATGGATTTATGAATATTTCCATGGTGAATGAAATGTACCTGGTGCTAAATCGTCATGGAACATCAATTATGAAGACATTTTTTACTGAAGCAGTGACCTTGATTCTCGATTTTCGCTGCGTGCCAGGACACATTCTTTCAACATAAAACTCACCATACAAAACACAGTTCCAGGTCTTAGACTCGAACAATCTTTTACAATCATTGAAAATATTCGAATTACAATCTCTTAAGTCCATAATAACTAAGATTGTTTGAGTATAAGACATTTTATGCCTAACGAAGCTTGTATCAGAACTTATGAGCCACCCTGTAAGTGCGCATAGTGCGCAAGTAAATCAATAAGTACCCTCTATACAAACCGTCTACTCACCTTCAAGTAATTTGTGAAAAAGAGACCTTTAACGATAATCCGGTCCCATTATCAAGTTAATAAATTTTCGTTTTACATTGTTCCCCAAGGAAACTATAGCGATTTTCAGTATAAATGTTAATTTCTCAGTAAATATGTTACTATTAGTGAACGACCGAAATTGATTTCGGCGGCCGAAATTTCGGTATCGGTGACTTCACCGAAATCATGATTAAATTCTGACTCAGAATTTCTGAGTAATGAAAGAATAACTACTAAGAGTGATAAATATATAATCTACACACAATCTACATAGCCTTTAATTGGATAACCATACATATGCTGCATTTCTATGGGGAACTCATGTTTGTACAATGGCATTGTATTAACATATGCAGTGTCATCGTACAAACATGATACTTTCTATCATATAATCTAGATACACAATATATCTACATACACGTACTTAATGAATTAGTGATTAGTTATGTTTATGCACCTTGATTAAATATAAAATAGTATATATTGGCTTGCAAATTGTGGCCGAAATACCGAAATTCGGTGGAAAATTTCAATTTCGGCCAAAATTCGGTTTCGGTAAAATACTGGTTTCGGTCGTTCACTAGTTACTATATATACGCTTACGTTAGTTTATATTTCCTTAATATGGAAGCTTCGAGTCTAGGTAATGAAAAAAAGAAAACGAAATATAATATGCACTAATAAAAGAAAAATATAACTATCGTATATCCTAAACTTTAGCCCTAACCAGTAGAAATTAATTTCAGATATGATATTTTCTCAACTAATACAAGTATGCTTCGCGCATTTGTATCGCGAGGCTAGCGAAACTTCGTGTCCGTAGATCTAGTTCAGGCACTACAGATGCTTACCAAATATTTATTCCTTCCATTAATCCAATTCGAAATTTGTTTACTTTATGTAGTAATTGTAAAAACAAACATTTTTATCATATCGATTTCGAAAATACGATATTCAGAATCGACAACCCTTAAGAATATTACTATATTAATTGTTAAAAGCTTGCCTCTAAACTATTTTTAGAATATTTAAATATTGTCCCATAATAAATATTGTCGCATAAAGATTTAAATATTGTCCCGATAATATTTGGAATATACACCCCACCAGGTCAACAATTGAATTATAAGAAAATGTCTGTTAAAGTAAAGATACTCACATTACTTTGGTTGGACTCTCTAGTGATGCTAGACTAGATCTAAACGACATAAAAATATATATAATATGTACTGTAATGACTCATAGGTGCCAGACCCGAGGAGGGGTGGGAGGAGTTTAAAGACCCCCTGGATTCGAAGATGACCCAGATACTTACTACTAAATTTTGACCTGAACATCTCCTAGAAGTTCCATCAATTGGTTAATGATTACCGAAGTCCCTCCTCAGTTTGACACTTGATTATACACAATAGAATCTCGTTGATACGAACAGATATTATATCTCCTACGGAGGAAAGTATATGTAAATCACCTCGATTAAAACAAATTCCGGTGATACAAACAAATTTCGACCGTCCCTGGTGTTAGTATTAACGAGCTCCAAGAGTAAATATCGGTCGATGTGATTCAATAAGGAAGCACGGTCCTAGTAAAATAATATTTCTTGAATTAAGATTAAGTTAGTACGTAGTATTATCAGCAACTTTTTTAGAATTAAGTAAAGAAAGAAAGAAACTTAAAGGGATGAGGCACGAGTAGCAAAATAATATCTGGAAATTCATGAAAGCGTATCAATCGCCTCTAGGAGGCGTGAGAATAATAATTCCCCCACCAGCTTCTCCGCTCTCTCTCCTCTCTCCGCCACCGACCCCTCTCACTTTCCCTCTGAATCGCCATATTCATCAGTTATTTGATTCTCTATTTGTATTTAGAATCCTTTACAGTTAAAAATCGTGTGTGTGCACAAGTATGTAACTATGTAATTAACTAAATATGTGCAGCAGTATAAGACAGGGGCGGCGCTAGCCCGGCACCACTGGTGGGGCACATATTGAATTGCTTTTGACATTTTTTTGTTTGAAATTTTAGCATTGTTCGAAATAGTTTATTATTTGGAATTTATAGTATGAGCTGTTCTAGGTTAAGAGAAACGCAGTAACATCCTAGATTACAATCCAGCTTCCTTACATACTTGCGCTGCGCGGCTAGCGTTAACTTTGTGTCCGCTGGAAGCGTCTTTAGGGTGCCTAGGCTCACATTGATGATTATAAAATAGCTAACATCTCTAAATACGTCTGTCTTACTACTATAATCGATATCACTGGAAAATCTTAAAATTTATCAAATTTTCACTTTTTGATGCGTAATGATGACGTCATAACAAAATGATGAGTCGTCACATTTTTGAATGATAGTCGTATCATATTTGAGACAAGCGCGCTTCGCTTGCTTGAGCTTCTCGGCTGGCATATACTTTGTGTCCGCCGGAGGCTCCCTTCGGTCGCCTGGGGTCACATTGGTTAATTATAAGGGAGATAACATCTCTAAATACGCCTGTCCTACTGTTATAATTGATATCGCACGAGAAAATAAACAAATTTGCCAATTTTTAAAATTTTGATGCGTAATGATGACGTCATAACAGAGTGATGAGTCGTCATTTTTTGATGATAGTTACATGAAATGTGAGGTATTGATATGCAGATTCTATTAAAATTTCAGCCTTCTATCACTTAAAATGACTGAGCTATGGTCGAAAAACTGAAATTTATAATTATGAAAAGGTGACAATGATGTCATAATTCCATGATGAGTCGACATTTTCGCCTGAGCTTAGAACTTAGTGGAGCTATAGCCAAAAAACAGCTTTCTGTGCCAAGCAGTTTCTTCAATCAATTCGTTACAGAGATATATCTATCTATATACACATATACACATTAATCGAGTTTTAATGGTAAGGATTATTGAGTAATATAATTTTGTTCCAATTTATAATGACAATTCTAAACTCGTAGGTATTTGTACTCGGATCAATGGAAATAGATATTTCACCAATAAACCTGTAGCAATCTTCACAGTAGCTTCTGGTAATTAGTGTTTGACTTGAAACAATTTGGATTACATTGCGTAGTGTGAATTAAATAATTAATACTAAATAAAATTGTCAAAAAATGATTGATAATGGTAAGAATCTGCAACTGCCGCTGCTAAAATTGTCTTCTGTACCTTAAGTGTCAAAAAAAAGCTAGGGTTGCATTCATGGATTCAGAGTTAACGCCCTGGGCGTCTGGACATTCAAGTGTCTCATTTTTGTCCTTTGGTGTCGGATCGAAAATCGCACAGTTTGTTGCACATCTCATACTCTCAATGTACCTACTCCCAGAATTTCACACTTAATCTCTAATGGTTGGGCAGGGCTGGGGTTAGTTAACCGATATTCGGGGTCGGTTATTTTGGTTCTCTCCAGGGCGGTTAACCGGTTAACCGATGTCAATATTAATTAGTATAAATATGGATTTGTCGACTAATGTTTCACCTGATATTTAAAGTGGTCTCGAAATAGAATATTTGGTTGGAAAATAGAAATAATATTGTAATATCAAAATTTTAGAAGTAATATTCATGAATCTCCATCGAAAAACAATGAAATTGGTCTAAATATTTAGAAAATAAAGCAGATCGGATAACCGATCCAAGATTTTCTTAACCGTTAACCTGACGGCGGTAGGAATACAGGGGATACTTTGACCAGGAACCGGCTAACCGAATCCAGCCTTGGGTTGGGAATAGGGAAAATCCCCGAGGAAAAAAGTCACCCATTTCAGAATTTGGCTACTATACGTAGTATAATCAGCAAACTAAAATTTTGAAATATTCAATTTAAGTTGGAGAACTGAATAGAACTAAATATAAGCATGACATATCTATTTGGAACAAAGAGAACTAGAAACTACTAAAACTCTCCACGTGCAAGACAGATATATGAATCATCTCCAAAGGCGTTAACATTTTCTACCCCAACACAAGGCCCGTGATACAGCGCCGGTGCCACTGTTTTAGAAGTCCGGTTTTTACTTAACCAACCGGACAACTATTAAAAAGTTGTCCGGTTTACCATGGCGAACCTGTGGCCACTTTTTGAAAGGTGGTCCGGTTAATACCGTACCAACCGGACCAGTGGCGCAGGCACTGCGATACCATTGATCGCACAGATCGCAACCTATACAAGTCTCCATCCTTGTCTTTCGCACCGATGGGATAAGCTGTCAGTCCACATTTGGAACAAATATCCTAAGGATCTGTAGCTTCCGTCCCAAATGTAGGAGACTTGTACCGGGAGTCCTTCTGCGCTGCATCTGCGTGAGGACTCCACAACCAAAGTGCGGGCATCCAGCTTGCACCTTCTCCTTTTTTCAGTTTCAAGAATGGCCTTTTCTCTTCAATAATTTATGTAACGATCTCCTGGTTAGATGAAGACATCGCTTTATTACCATTGAAACAGTTTGAATTATTATTTACAATTATCTAAAAATATTCGGAGTTAGGGGCCTCAAGGAAATTTGTGGATTTTCAGGGTACTTTTTCTATTTTTTGTAAATATTTGGTTCTAATATACCTAAATCAGCATTATGAATGCGAATAAATGTCTGTAAATGCTTTTGTTCATTATTAATAACTCATTTTACATTCTTCTTAACACCTAAACTTAAAATCTCAATACAGTACACCCTCGGTTATCCGAACACCTCCGTTTGTTAACTCAAAGATTGGTGTTCGGATAAGTGAAATCGTTCGGATAAGCGAAATACGTATTTTACGCTCTTAAATGCACATGTACCAACTTAGATGTTATTAAAGAACGTATTATGATTTGAATACTACTTACACGCATGTATAGCCAAACAAATTGACAATGCTACGCACAATTTTGGAACATACATTTTTAAGGAATTGATTTATTAAACCGTATTCGTAGTTCCTAAATTATGCGAAACGATTATTTCAGTTATCCGAACACATTATTTCAGTTATCCGAACACATTATTTCAGTTATCCGAACACATTATTTCAGTTATCGGACACATTATTTCAGTTATCCGGACACATTATTTTCACAAATTCGATTGAAAAGTATTTGATAAAATGAGTGGTACTCGAACACACTGTTCGGATAATCGAGGGTCTACTGTATCTCGGGACTTTAAAATTTCA
The DNA here is from genome assembly GCA_963281255.1 of Aphrocallistes beatrix. Classification (NCBI taxonomy): domain Eukaryota; kingdom Metazoa; phylum Porifera; class Hexactinellida; order Sceptrulophora; family Aphrocallistidae; genus Aphrocallistes; species Aphrocallistes beatrix. Next base: position 2,330,932 of record OY725495.1, read on the forward strand.
AAATTGACCGTCTTTACAAAATTATTTCTCAAATTTGGTTTGAGATAGAATTTTGAAAATTTCAAGAGTTGCTCCATATCATTAGGCGATGAACGTAGGACCACCATTTTTTTGAGATATTCTAACTCGGTGATTTTATTCCTGATTTCCCCAAAAACAGCCATTTTCTGAAGTTTTTAGCCCTTTTTTTTCGGACACCGATAAAATTTACAATTTTTGTCATTTTAACTTTCTTCTGGTCCTATGAATTTGCAAATATGGTAGACTATGTATGATTCGATTTTAGAAGCATTTGATTCCTTGGTGTGTCCTAAACAATTCCTTGAGTGCCCAAATTTCTACCATTAAGATGTGCTAGCGGAAAAACGAAAAAAACAGATTTTGAGACACTGTATCTCAAAAACTAGAAATGAGAATCAAAAACGGTTTGGAATATGCAAGTATTTCTTGATGGAGATACCTCCCCACGCTTAACATCTCTTATAGCTCTACTTTCATCGTATGCTGTAAGCCAAATCAGATGTTTTTTCGAGGGCGGTATCCTTAATTTACCTTCAAATTCGAATTCTCCATATTCGAATTACTCACTTTTTAATCTTTCAACTTGTTTATACTCCCACAAGGTTAAAAATTTTCAAACTGTGATACCTCATATCACCAATGCCATCATATAGAATGGTGATCACTCGCGACATGTGGTAAGCAAATGCTGAAAATACTTAATTTTGAAGAAGAGTAATTAAGTTGAAAACTTATAAAGTGGGTAATTTGAATTTGGAGAATTCGAATTTGAAGTCAAATTAAGTGTATCTCTCACAAATTAAATATTCCTGAAACGCTAAATAAATCAGTATTATAACTATTTGTATGGGGAATTATGGGATGTACGAATAATTTTGTTCAGGCAGTGTAGTTGACAAATGTGGTTTTATAACAAATTATGCAATGGACTCTTATTTTTTAATAGTTTATGCAACATGTCTAGCTATATATATAGTAGGCTATGGCTAGGAGAATGAATTATATTTCCCAATTGGTTCAAAATATTCGGGGGTTAGGAGCCTCAAGGAAATTTTCACCAAATTTGTTGGAATATATCTAATTCATTAGTATAAATGTGAATAAATGCCCATGAATGCTTTTATTTATCCTTAATAGCTCATTTTACACCTTTTTAACGCTTCCGTATACATCCATTGTAATACGTAAGAATGGAAAAATGGTTTGTGCTCAATTATTATCATAAACTGTGATATATGTCAACTCGGGTATATCAATATATTTAAAATGAGAGTCTAAGATGAGCGAAGACCCCATGAGTTGCGTGTTCCCAGTATGAGTTGCGATTTGCAAGTTACGACTGATAAATAATAGGTCAGATATTGTTATTTATATTCATTGCTTGAGCCTACAATTGCATCGACATGTGTGGTCTAGCCCTTCCTTCCAGGTGATGAGATAATATAGGAAATATCATCAGCAATTCTCAGAAAAGTGAAGTGTATATAAGAACGCAATAGATAGTTTATGAATATTACTGAGAAGCATTCCAATATTGTAAGTTAAACGGATGTTAAAACAAGCTAGTGACTATGAAAATTAATTCAAAAATGTAATATTAGAAATTTACATCACTTTAAAATTTGCCAAAACCTAAATCATAATCACAAATATTACTCAAGTACTATCGTTTTATATCTAAAATTGGACATTTGAAGAAAAGTATGAATATACGTAATACAATTTGAGTGCAGCACCAGTAGGGAGAAGATCTTATAGCATGGAGGAAGTATCTCGTCCGTATGTATGTATAAATTGGAACTTAATAGTAGAAATGTAATTAATCATCCGTAATTTCCTGATCGGTTCCACCAAGTTTGGTTACTGAGGTCAGGGCTGTATCAACCCATTTTGAGTTGGGATAATCATATCAATGAGTTGATTATAGCCGTCATATGAAAATGAATTGTTGAAACCAGTTCATTTAGTACAAATGCATCATTCCGAAAATGAGTGGGCTGTAGACAACTCATTTTTTGAAAGAGTTGAATGAGTTGTGGTCAAGGAATTTCCATGAAAAATGACTTGTTTTTGCCAACTGGGTTGATACAGCCCTGACTGAGATTATCTGGAATGGAGTATTCCGTAAATTAGGCAATTACAAGTAGAATTCCGGAAGGTTTCCGTCAAGTTCCATAAATTAGGGACTCAGATTTCAAATAAAATTGACAATTTGGTGATTTTCCAGTGATATAGATTATAACAGTAAGACAGACATGTTTAGAGTGATTATCTACCTTATAATTAACCAGTGTGAGCCCAGGTGCCCAAATGACGCGTCTGGCGAACACAAAGTGTCCGCAAGCAAGCGAAGCGCGCTTGTGTTTCTGTAAGTTAAAATGCAAGCCATCAAGTTCTAAACCTTCAAACCGGTTGCTACGTATTAGGCATTATACGCATTGAAATTAATAACAAACGCTAGTTTAGTCTAAAAATAGATATATTACATCTATAGAACATGTCTAAATTTAGCAACACTCATACACAGACACACACATACGTATAATTGCAACTGCAAATGGATAACTATTGAATAGAGATAAATACGATAAATGTGCTCAAATTACGCATCCAGAAGAAGTAAAATCATAAAAATCATTCTACAAAATAAATCTGAAAATGTCTAATAAAATGTTGGGAAAAATGAGTACACATCAACGTGCATGCAACTTCCTCCCACTGATGATATCCAGTTCGTGCCAGGAAAGTTACGAATTGGGGAGTGCAATCAGAACATAATAATTGAGAAGAGAGCCGGCCAAAAGAATATTCACTTGTAAAGAGACGTCATTGAACACATCTGGAGTGGAGGCGAGAGTAAACAGCTCCAGCTTACATTTCGAACAGAACGAAATACATTGACTACCCATATCCGTCGTAGACGCCATTATTCTGATTATTGGCTAGACATCTTCGCGTCCTACACTGATGAACAATTCATGCAAGAATTTGGATGTGACCAGTTTCATGCGTAAAAAGAGCATGTTAAACAATATGGTAAAGCTTTCCGGTGGAATCCACCGAAGCTAACATTCGAGCAAAGGGAAGAAAAATTCAAGCAATAGTATTTGCCAGCAGATAAAATGCTCAACTACCCACAATTAGAGATACTCACTTACTTGGTGTAGATGTTGTATGTATGTAACAATCATGTGATTCATTGATAACTATTACTTAGTATAACTATTATTATAATAAAGTACTTGTTGATAAATAAGTAATAACACTAGACGTACATAATACCATTTGTCTGCCTATGTAATATTGCAGCACAGTTCTAAAATGAGTGCTGGAGTCCGGCCTGGCGCAAGTGGCATGCACAGACCTGAGTATAAAAGACATTACTAATTTCCCTGGATTTTCCATGGATTTCGCATTTTAAATCTAGACCATTTTTGAGAGGAGCTTGTAAGTATACTCTAGTGGTTATACGGGAGGGTTGATTTGAAATTAGTTGATGTATCACACAGTAAAACTTAACATATTATCTAGAATAAGAAATAAAATATTCTATTGATTTCAGATAGAAGATAATTGATGAAATACTACATGCGCTAAAAACAATTTTTGGGTAAAACTTTCAAAGTCAATTTACGAGATTTAATAAACGGAGCAGGGGGGCTAGAAGAAAAACATTAATTAATAAGCGGGGGCCAGTTTATTCGGACACCTAGAGTAGACCCATCAGATATTTGCAGCCACAAATGCGACAAATGACTTTATATACAAGTCGTCTGTCTTATTCGGCAAACTTAGCCCTCTAGCAACATCATAGCAGCATAGGAATGTGACAACATTCCATTCTTAAAACTTGTTTGAACCCTATCGAGTGATCCCTCTTGCGACTCCGCTCAGTCTAAATTTAACAATGATTTGTGAATAGGGAATTTCGTCCAAATAGTAGATTGCAATAATTTGTTTTGATCCACAGGCACAGGGTCGAGAGACTTTCTCAGAATAAATGTCGCCTATTTAAAATTCATCCCTTTTGGTCCACAAAATCACAACAAAAAGCATGCTGAACTTGTCCAACCGTGCTCATTTCCCCAAACAATTATCAAAAGTCACTGGACTACAAATGGCTACACATCAACGAGTTTAAAATTTAGGCGTTTACAACTATAATCAACTAAAATAGATAGATAAATATCCTTGATGGTGTTTGGACTAACAGTACTTTCAACATATTTTATGCCAGCGATTCCCAAACTGGGGTGCACGGAACAAGGATTAGAACTGAATTTTGAGCATTTTAACAGAATTATCTTTGAAGTTATATGCACATTACTCCTAGATCCTGGCATAGGTCCTGGAGTGCACACAACAAGTTTTAGATGTCATGAGGTGCACGAGGTAAAAGGGATTGGGAACCACTGTTTTATGCGAACAGAAAGGTTCTTTACAGACCACATAAGGGTGCGCGTTATTGGGTGGTGCCCCATTCAAGGTTCCATTTTCCATCCCAGACAACAATATGTTACAATAGCAATGCACACATAACAGTAGATATGTAAGCACGTTACAACCAAGTGTAATTGGAATTTAGGTTAGTAAGAAATTGAGAAATGCAAACACCATCCATAATTGGCAAAATTCAAAAAATATCAACATGCGCATGTGTACTGTACATGGCTAGCTATATTTAGAATTGTCACCACATTACAAGAAACTAGTTCTATTATTAGCATGTGAGGTGGAACAATTATGGGCACTACAACTGTAGTTAATTTTAACGGGTTTCACCAAATCAATATAAGTATGGAAATAATTAATGTCATAACTAATTTAAAAAATGTCTTCTTCAGAACAAGAAACTATTTCTACATTCCGAAGGTTTGCATTCCGGCTGATTTTGAATCTAGTATGGAGTCAAGTGGGTCTGACAATGAAGGTGATTTCATATTCAAAGTCCCAACAACCCCAACTGATTTAACATCAGCTACATCCACGCCTACTGAGCTCGGAACTACTCTCTCTCAAGTAGCCCTCTCTTCGCAGACATCCGAAGAATCGGATAATACGGCACCAGCTACTCCAGGTCATACTAAAAAGCGAGGATAAACTCAACACTGGGAGGTTTCGGAAGGGTGAGGGAGTCAAAAGAAAATCTACTTTCACACCATCCACCACAAAGCGATCGCTCCCTACTAGCACTCCGAAATCTAAAACACTATTACATCAAGTGAAGTTTCCTCAGCCCAATAAACGCCTCAGTATTATGGTACAGAAGGATGGAGCTCAATCATTTCCTGATCTCTACGTTCCTCATGGCTCGCAAATAATTGATATCGATATACTGAGTACGGTAATTTCTCTATTAAGATGCACTGAGGCACACTGCACTGGTAAATTGAATCTGTATCAACACGCTTTTCGTGATGGGTTACAATATCTCTTGTTGAAATGCAGTCGCTGCCATCTTGTGCTTGCTGAATTTCCCACATCCTGTCCGGTTGGAATGAAACCTAATGAAGCCGTGAACGATCCTCAAATGTTTTGCCGGAAAAAGTCGGAAGTCAACGTTAGAGCTTTACTAGCAGTACACTGTACTGGAGTGATTTTCGACTGACCTGCAATCTCCTTGATATACAAAATACCTGGCATAGAATGTCCAAGTCTCTACTAGCGTAATTGATCCATTCTACAGATAAAATATGCCAGCAATCCATGTTCATGACAGCAAAAGAAAGCCAAAGCTGAGTCATCTAACATTCCTGGTTGCAAGGTATGCGCGGTGAGCTTTGACGGATCTTGGCACAGACACCGTTATTTTAGTAATCAAGGATTCGCCGGGGCTATTGAAGTCAAAACGGGGAAAGTCCTTGACTACGTCCTTTACGAACGGGTGTGTAACAAATGTATCAGATGGACGGAAGAACGTAAGGAAGAAAACCCAGAGGAATACAGCGAATACTGGGAGAAACATTCGAGCGAATGCCCAGCTAACTTCTCTGGAATAAGTCAGGCGATGGAATATTCTGCTGCAATAGAAATCTGCATTCTCTATTATCAGCATTCTCTAGCCTATACTACATATGTAGGAGATGGAGACTCAAGCTCTTTCAAAAGGTTAGAAGAAAATAATCCTTACAAAGGAATGGAAGTTATCCGGAAAGAGGAATGCCTTGGGCACACGCAAAAACGATTAAAGAAACACCTCAAAAAGAAGACAACTACGAAAACAATGCCCTCCAAGCCAATACCCGCATCAAAAGTCGAGAGAATTACTCATCTATACGCTCTGGTTATTGGCAAGAACACCACTAGACATTCAAAACGCCCTTTACACACTGATGAATCATTTGTCCGATGAGCACGATCGTTGCCCACACTCAAAAGAATCCTGGTGTTACTTTCAAAAGGGCCTCGCAATTTCAGCTGAGAATACCTCTCATCCACCTCCCATACTCCGACAGCCCTATCTGAATAAAGACGAGTATTCGCGCCTGGAAGATGTTTTCAAGATTTGCAAGCATTGAAATGTGTCCCGATCTGACAATGGGATTAACACAGAACTGTAAAGAGTCGCTACATTCAGTTGTATGGCATAATGCTCCAAAGACAAAACGTGTAGGACAAAAGTCACTTCAAGCCGCTGCTGCTATTGCTGTGTGCACTTTCAATGAAGGTTCAATGATGCTTGCTGCTATTCTGGAAAATCAAGCTGTACAATGCAGCCGCATAACTCTTGAACACTTAGCATCGATGGATAAAGAAAGGAACCGCTGTAAACTTAAAGCCGTTATGGCTACTCAAAAGAGGCGTCGGAGAGTTCTCAAATCCCAATTCATTGCAGCCGAATCCTCTAGGCGTAGACGTGAAAAGGATACTACGACCTATAAATCTGGAGGTTTTGGTACTGAGCTCTCATCTGTTGCCATGAAAGAATTACCTTCCACGAGTGTTAACCCTGATGACTCTGAAACAGTTTGCGAGGAATGTGAACAACACGACTGCCCAACCGGGGGAAAGAGGGCGAATGATGACTGGTTAGGTTGTGAGTTCTGCCTGAGATGGTTTCACTGTGGATGCGTCAATACCAGTATAAAGGACGTGGGAGATGATCCTTATGTCTGTAGGGAATGTGACTTGGAATTCGAGTCCTGTGTAGAAGCTGTATAACTATCGTTCTGTAGTAGCATGCCACTATTATAATAGTATGATATACTTGTTTGCTCATTTATCCTTACTATTAAAACTCGATTAATGTTTGTTTGTTTGTGTATATATAGTATGTATATATCAGGGCTGTAGACAAGGGGGGGCTTGGGGGGCTTAAGCCCCCCCAGTTTTTTTTACCATCAGTTAAGGTTTCTTCAAGACAACCCATCATTGGTGGGGCTATCCCAAAAAAATTAGGTTCTCCCCTGGCTTGAATTACATTTGTAATCCCTCCCCCTGATTTTGGTGAGAAATTGGATAACCAATCTCTTGATTGAATTCTATACAGGAAGTTTTCTCGTCCACCATAATAGCAACATCCCGAAGTTGAGATTTCTTAAACCAGGTGAGTATTGACATTGTGCAAGTCTAGTATGTATTTGATTTAGATATAACAACAAACACAATTGAATAATTAAAATGTAGTAATTTTTAAAAGGTTAATGTCCAGGATAGTCTAAAAAATCGACAATTAAAATATTCAATATATAAAAAGGCAAACATAAATATAACTTCCACATCGATTTTTAAAGCTCCCCCACTTTCCAAAAGTTGTCTACGGCCCTGTATATATATATATATATCTGTAACGAATTGATTGAAAAAACTGCCAGGCACAGAAAGCTGATTTTTGGCAAGTGGGAGTCTTTTGGCTATGGCTCCACTAAGTTCTTAGCTCAGAGCAAAATGCCGACTCATCATGGAATTATGACGTCATTGTCACATTTTTAAAAGTTAAGCAATACAGTTATTCGAGCATAACTCAATCATTATAGGAGATAGAAAGCTTAAAATTTAATATAATCTGTATACTAACATACCTTACATATGATGCACCTATCATCAAAAAATGATGACTCATCACTTTGTTATGACGTCATCATTACTCATCAAAATTTTAAAAATTGATGAATTTGGTGCTTTTTCGTGCGATATCGATTATAACAATAAGACAGACGTATTTAGAGATGTTATCTCCCTTATAATTAATCAATGGTGACCACTGGTGCCCGAAGGGCGCCCCCGGCGGACACAAAGTGTCCGCCAGCCCCGCAGCGCAAGCAAGCGAAGCGCGCTTGTACTTTAATAAATATCTATGCATCAATCTAGCCCAGGGAATTTGAAACTGCGTCACTAATATTAAAAATATCGGTCAACATATCAATAGAAAAGCACCACAAAAACAGTCAATAATAGTATTGAAATTGGAAAAATACAGTCAGGGAAAATATTTTCACAATAGAGAGACAATAGAGAGAGAGAGAGACATAGTAAGCGAAATAGAAATGATAGAAATTCTATAGAAACGGTCAAATTGGGACCCAGAGGGTTTGTTCATAATAAGCGACCCTGACATAAAGTGATCGCTTTCATTTAGTTGTCTGGATCATAGCAAATTGATACAGCAAATTAGCTAATTGTTGAATCCTGGTGACAGAGAAAGATTATCTCTATATATCTACATATCTATTTATGTGTATATACAGAAAATATATAATTTTAAGTTATGCACATATGTTAAAAATAGGCATTGAATTGGCGTAAACCAAGTTCAAATGGGAGAATTTTCATTCTGGATCAATTGTCAAGTTTTCTATTTTTCAACCTCAACTCGGAAATTTGGAAAAACATGGAACCAGGAGCACATGGTTGTGAAAACAAGACTCCCCAATAAAGCCCATTTCGAATGAATACAGTAGACATTGGATCCTTGCATAAATGTAATGCTGATTTTTGGTAAAACTCGATCTGGTATATACTTTTTAGCCCCAAATCGCATGTGCGTATGTGCGTTTACTTTCAATACGATCTTATTACCAGAGGTTTCTGTACAATATATACTTTAACTTCTGTGCCGTAATAGTAATCAATTATTATACAATTATAAAATACATATAAAGGTGAATATATAAGTAAAGCTATGCAGAGTTTGTAATCTTCCTTCTAGCTTCTCGTTCCTCTCTAGGAGAAGTGGATTTACTATGATGACCTCCTCCTCCCCTAATAGCCATCCCCCTGGTCCTCTCCATGCAAAATAGAGCTACGAAGCGGTGGTGTACATTCAATTGTGATGTGATAACCTTGCTGCACAGCAAGTAGTGTTTGTGAGAAATTTGAGGAAGGTTAATTGGTATATTGGATGTCTTGTTGCTGTTAGATAATGTGCGTGCAATACATGGCTTGGCACTTTATCAACTGAATATGGATGGAGGTATTTCTTTGCATTGTTTACTCATAATGGATCTGCTTCTAACTTCTTATTTTGTTGACTTTAGTAGTATCAGGGTTGGATTAATGGTAGCTACCTTTGTTATTTCACCGTCTAATTACAAACCATTAACTCAAATACTAATTCACAATATAATAATATGTAGCATTATATCGTAGACTCACCCATCATACACAACAACAGTTGATGAATCATAAGTTCACTTCTCTTTTCTCATTGGCGAGATTTTAACCTGATGAGAAAATGATGATCCGACTTAATAACTGTGCTTTTATACTTCTCTATAAGATCATACGTATATCACCTATAACACAACAAAAATATCATTAAAGCATCAATATATTTGCAATCTTATCAGCCTCAGCCACCATAGGTAATTCATTGCCATCATGTATAGTGGTCAAAATGGGTTTATGTGGCATAAGGTGGCACTGATTGATAATTACAAAAAGTTAGGAATGAATGATTAATTATAAAAATTAACCTGTGACTAATTTGAATGCGTATTATTCGAATCTGGAATCCAATTAGCTGTATCCGATATCGTTTAGAAGTAACCGTCTTCATGAATAGACACATTTTAGCATTATTTGTATGGGAAAGAATTAACTGTTGAAATAATTTTGTCCGCTTAGTGCATATGGCCCAAATTGGTCTAAATTAGTTCAATATAATTTCCAATAACGAGTGAAGTACGATGTTCCATATTGATCATGGCATCTACTATACTAGGAGTTGCAGTAAAATATAAAATTTATTGTTTAATTTAAAAGATTACAAACTCACATCTTTCCCCTCCTCCTCCCCTCTACTGCCTCTGCTACCTCTGCCGCCTCTGCCACCTCTGCCTCTGCCACCTCTGCCGCCGCCGCCGCTGTCATCTCTACCGCCGCCGCCGCTGCCATCTCTACCGCCACCTCCCTCCCCAAATTCAAGAATTTGTTTCTAGATAAAAAATAAATATTTATTACGAATAGCAAGCAAATAAATTTCTATCAACCGTACACTCTCGTTTCTAATAGTTTTAATAAATAGTTTACTTTCCAAGGAACCAAAGTGTTCGGATAACCGAGGATATGCACTGTCTTGATCCAAGAGAAGTATACTAATTAAAATTAGTGATGAGGCTAAGAAAATATCTGAAATATTTAATATTTGTTCTGGCCTTATATTATATATTTACATGTTTTTTCATTGGTAAGAGAGATCCACAGCGATCTCTGAACCTAATTCTGCATCCCCTACCATCTAACTACAACACATTTTACCTGCATCCTGACTGGCTTCTGAATGGCAGTAGCAGTAAGCTCGTAACTCTAGCTACCTCGTTCATTGCAACTTCAGATCGTCTCTCCGACCAAGAGACCGCAACGCACAGCTCAACTTTCTCCTAACGACTCAGTTCCCGTCTCTCCTGCCTTCGTCAACTTCGTCATATTCACAGATGATTCAGAATGGGTTCGGCTGATCAGAGCTGAGTACCAGAGTGTCACTCCCTGTCCCATACCCCCAACCCCGACACCCTCGCCACCTCTCCTCCGAGACTTGCTCCAGGCGGTGGACTGGTTTCTCCATTTGTTATTAAGCAAAAAAAGTATATCAAAAGTAATTAATCACTTGAACATTGGGAGGGTTTGAGAAGCTCCATGGGGAGGCGAATAATTTTGGTGGAAGAAATCCCCTTGTAGAGTTGAAGGTGTGGGATTATAGACACCGGGGGCTGTGAATACCTCAAGTGGCTGGTTGTGTATCTGGCCGGTTTGGCCGGAGAGCTTCGCACGGCTGGAGTGCGTCCTGCAGACAGAGTGGGACGTGCTGCAGTCACATTTTCTCAGTCCCACTGTAATTCCAAATGAAAGGAACATAAATTTCAATTACGGTATCAATTTTAGTTACTAGACCAGGCTTGGAGTACAGTTTACCTCTAAACAGTACAGGGAGCTCCGATTCATCCAAAATGCAGATATCAGATGTATAAATAAATGATCTACATATATCATTGCCGTCTCAAAGCCAAATAATCTACAATCAATTGGTTAGAAATAATATTGATCTCTCACATGTGAAGCATTTTGGACCATGGATAAGAACAATTGGCTTTGGAAAGTATTTTACTTTATCATCATTCGTCATTGGACCATGGATAAATTACTTAGATTATATTTCTCGCTTCTGTATCTGAATGATCTTTTCATTCATTATTAGTATAAATATAATGAAGATTTAACACCAAACCCCTTGTAAATCCTTAAGGTTGACCTTTCCTGTGGGTATTTTGTTTTTTATCAAAAATTTGCTAAAGGCCTTTTTAATCATCTTTAGATCCCTAAAGGGGTTCTAAACATTAATTTCGATTTTTAGAATTTCAATGCTAATATTTCGCCACTTAGAGCCACTTGTACCACCTGGTGTCACCCAAAAAGGACACATTTTTGAACCGAAATGTCTCATAGCCATAACTTCTTTGAACCATGCCCGATCATTTTAAGGATACCGCCATCGAAAAACATCGCCTGACATTTAAAAAAATGGTGAAATTTTTTATTGCTAATTCCATCGGATTATTGAGTAATCTACCATCTGATCGTACTTGTTGGACGGTATTTATTTTGATATTCTAGAACTGAGTACCTAAAGCTCAGTCGTACTAAAAATCGGAAAGTTATTCGTGGTTTTGCGGCATTCATCAATTATTTTCTAACTTATCAGATATTTTTTAATTATATGAACCTCAAAATGGTTTTGGCCGCTTTAAATATTATAAAACAGATGAATTTAGAAAAAGAAGCACTTAAAATCCAATCAAAAATATCTTTATGAGGGACTTCATTTCTAAAATGCTCGGGAAATGGCCGTTGTGATATTAGCTATTGTGTATAGAAAAGAATTCTGAACAGTTTTTTAAAAAATTTGTTCAGATCCGACCATTAGTTCGTAAGTTATAGTATATTGTAGGTAAAGTTCGGACATCAAACCTCTCTATGGCCCCGAAAGTTTTCGATGTCAATGCTTAAAAACTATTGAAGATATATAATCTATTATAATCTTAAATGAAAGGATATATATGATAATATATAGGTTCCTCAAACATCTCTTTGTCAAAAAGTAAATATTTCTTGACTTATCATTGATTTTATTGTAATATTCTCCATATCTCGGGAAATATACACCCAAATTCTTAGCTCTCAATTCCTAATATACTTTTCAAGACGGTATATATCTGATTCTTAAATAATAAGTGTACTAAATGGAATGGAATGCCAAGTTTTAAATTTTTATCACGTGATGACGTAGCATTTTTCGAAAATCCTAACTTGAAAACTAAAAGTCGTAGACTCTCGCTCTAACTTCCTAATATACTTTTTAGAAACTGTTTATTCATTCTAAACCGATGAATTATACTTTGTAGTGCTAGGAATATGAATTATATTCCCTAATTGGTTCAAAATATTCGGGGTTAGAGGCCTCAAGGTAATTTATGAATTTTCAGTATAATTTTGCTATTTTCACCAAAATCTGTTGGAATACATCTAATTCATTAGTATACATGCGATTAAATGCCCATGGATGCTTTTATTTATCGTTAATAGCTCATTTTACATCGTTCTTAACATCAAAACTTCAAATCCCCATATTTCGGGACTTTAAAATTCCAAAATTGACCGTCTTTCAAAAATTTTAACTCAAAATTGCTTTGAGTTAGATGTTTGAAAATTTCAGTTGTTCCATATCATTAGGCGATGAGCGTAGGACCACTCGATTTTCGATATCTTATAAATTTGTGATTTTATTGCTGATTTCTAAAGAAAATCGGGATTTTTTCGCCGTTGGCAATTTTTTTTCAAACCCCTATAAAATTAGCAATTTTGGTTATTTTAACTTTCTTTTGGTTCTATGCGATTGCAAATTTTATAGACTATATATGAATAAATTTTCGAAGCATTTGATCCAAACGTGTGTTTTAAAAAAATCACAGAGTGGAGGAGGGCTTACCATTAAGATGTGCTAGGGAAAAACGGGAAAAAACCGACTTTGAGATGCTGTAAATCAAAAACTAGAAATGCGAACTAAAAGCTGTTTGGCATGTCTCAATATTTTTTAATTGTACTACCTGCCCACGCTTAACATCTTATATATCTCTATTCTTGATATATGCTGTAAGCCAAACCTATGGATTATTCACGCGGTATCCTTAATGCTAAATTCATCCTCAGCACTAAATTTCCAGCAATTTGATATATATATTGGACACATTCGGAGAAATTCTTTGGCTGCGGGTTCCTAGCAACGACCAGTAATGTGAAAAAATTCCTGGCCGTTGCTATGCACGGACATCAAAAAAATCTCCAAATATGGTCTATATATGTATATATCAAATTGCTGGACATTTAGTGCTGAGCACGAATTTAGCATTAAAAGATGATTTGACATGGTTCAAAGAAGTTATTGATCTGGGATTCCGGCGGATACTATCGAATGTGGTTATTTTTGAGTGACAGTCATCAATGCCCTGGGGCCTCATTCACTAAAGTTCTAAACTGAAATTCTTAGAATTTTTCTTAGAATCTAGCGAATTCTTAGAATTTTTCTTAGAATTTAGCGAATTCTTAGAATTTTTCTTAAATCTAAGAATTATTCTTAGAATTATTTTAAGTGGTATTCACTAAAGTTCTAAACTGAAATTCTTAGAATTTTTCTTAGAATTTAGTGAATTCTTAGAATTTTTCTTAGAATTTAGCAGATTCTTAGAATTTTTCTTAAAACTAAGAATTTTTCTTAGAATTATTTTAAGTGGTATTCACTAAAGTTCTAAAGTCAAATTCTTAGAATTTTTCTTAGAATTTGCTAAATTCTTAGAAAATCCTTGAATTCTAAGAAAAATTCTTAGAATGCATACGAATTCTAAGAGAATTTTTAAGTGAGGTAGGAGGTTGACTTAAAGTCATTCTAAATCGTTGAAATTCGATTTTTTTAATATTAGCTAATTAATGATGAATAGAATGGGTATAGTTTACGTTTAAGGTATAGTTTACGTTGTTGGATACCGTTAGTTTCAGTAAAAAAACATTGGCTTTACTTTATGAAATGGTTAGGTGCAACGTCGTAACATCTACGCCCTTCAGCTCTCCCCAATGTTGAAATTTGTAAAGGATTTTATAATATTAGCATCAACTTTAATTAATGTTTCAAGAAAATTTCTAAGATAGTATTCTATAAGAATTCTAAGAAAAAATGCGATTCTAAGAATTATTCTAAGAATTGATCAAATTCTAAGAATAATTCTTAGAATCCGTAAAGAATTTCAAGTTTAAGAATTCTATAAGAATTCTAAGAATTATTCTAAGAATTGATCAAATTCTAAGAATAATTCTAAGAATTAATCAAATTCTAAGAATAATTCTTAGAATCCGTAAAGAATTTGATGCCACATAATTCTTTATGAATTCTAAGAATTTCAAAGCAATTCTAAGAAATATTCTTAGAATTGCACTTAGAATTAAATTAAGAAAAATTCTAAGAACTTTAGTGAATGAGGCCCCAGTTTTTCAAACTTTTGGTGAAAAATTTTGATATACCATATTTTGAAGTTAAGTACTGCTATAAGTTGTCGAATAAGGATATTTGCATGTTATTTAATATTCCAAAGCAGTTAAAACAAATGGAAATTAAGGGGCTTATATAAATATTTTCTAAATCCTATTTTCTGAGACTTTTTTTTCAGAAATTATAAAGGTGATAACTGTCAGAATTACTAAAAATAATATTCCTCGGGTGTTTTGGTGTGAATTTTTAACAATTTGCAAAATTTCAAAAATCTGTCTGTTCATTAGTTAGATCAGGGCTGTCCAACTATATTTACTTCGGGCCGCAACTGCTTCATACCATTTAGTGGCGGGCCGCAATACAGGGGCGTGCACTCGGGATGGGTATGGATAGAGGCATTTTGGAGAGATTGAAGCAGGCAACGCGGCCCGCACAAAGCAAGGCCGCGGACCGCCTGTTGGACAGCGCTGAGGTAGATCATCGATTTATGAATGAATTTGAAAAGTTTATAAAGGATTGTATGCATATTGTGTCCAATTAATTCCTTGTAAAATGACCAAATTTTTTTAAAAAAATTTTTGTTGCAATATTTCAATTATTAGTGCAATTTTGCAGATAATTCTGCAATTCAAATCTGCACTGAAAAAAATTAAATGAATCGGTTGAAAAAGTCAAAAGTTAGCTATTATAGGAAAGGCCAATCTCAAGGACTCCTTTTCTAACCTTCCTGCAAAAAGAAAATATACTTGAAAATTTGAAAAAAGTTCTTTCTATACAAATAATAGTAGTATACGGGAGCGTTAAACATTAAAACTTTAAATCCCCAAATCTCGGGACTTTAAAATTTCAAAATTTACCGTCTTTAAAATAAAAAAAGTCAAATTTGTTTTGAAATAGAAAGCTGAAATTTACAACAGTTGTTCAATATCATTGTGCGATAAACGTAGGACCACTCGATTTTCGATATCTTATAAATCTGCGATTTTATTGCTGATTTCCACAAAAAAACTTTTTTCGCCTTTTTTCGCCGTTTTTGGCATTTTTTTCAAACTCCTATAAAACTTTCAATTTTGGGTATTTTAACTCTCTTTTGGTCCTATGCAATATCAAATGTGGTAGACTATACACTTCCCGAACAAAAGTATTCGTACACCCCACAATTTCCCGTACAGATAGTTATAATGCTGATTTATTTAGCGAGTCAAGGTATTTAATTGGCAAGAGATACGCTTAATTTAACTTCAAATTCGAATTCTCCATATTCGAATTACTCATTTTATGATCTTTCCACTCGATTAATCTCCCACAAGGTTCAATATTCTCAGACTGTGCCACCTCGTACCACATGCCATCATATACAATGGTGATAACTCGTGATATGTGCCATAGGGTAGTAAATCCCGAAAATACTTAATTTTAAAGGAATGTAATTAAGTTAAAAGCTGTGGAGAATTCGAATTTGAAGACAAATTAAGTGTATCTCTTACCACTTAAATACCTTGACTCGCTAAATAAATCAGTATTATAACTATTTGTATGGGGAATTATGAGGTGTACGAATTGTTCAGGCAGTGTATATGAATAAATTTTCGAAGCATTTGATCCAAACGTAAGTTCCAAAAAATATAGGGTGTGCTAGCGAAAAACGGATAAAAACGACCTTGAGACGCTACTAAGTATTATGGAATAAATGTTGTTAGCTTTTTGGAGCTTTGTCTTTGGATCCTACTAGGGGGCTTAAGGCGCCCTCAGACCCACAGCTGGATGCTGTACCACTAGTTAGAAAATCTGACTAAGTCACTGCCGATACGCTTTACAAAATCCTGGGGGGAACCCATGTGTTTTGAGAGCAAAAACTTGTGTTAATATTCTATAACAGCGCCCATGTTTTGGAATAATTAGATATTTCAACTGATCAATGAGAAAATTGATGCTAATTCTATGTGAAATAGAAACCTCACAAATATCGACTAAATCACAATCATCAATTAGTTTAATAACATTTTCTAATTCATAAATGTCATTTTCAAAATGATCTCGGGGGTTATATACGTGTGGTATTAAAACGGAATCACATTTGGTGAACACCTGGATTTGATCTTGTAAAATTGATAGTCATTCCTGAAATTTTGATTCTATCCATGTATGAGAGAAATAAATTATAGCAATATCAACACAGCCTACGTAACTTTAGCCTATTCACGGAACGAATTTACCTCACCATGGTTTACTTCAAGTCTATTTTGAAAAACAAAACATTGTTTGAAATAAATTTGACTGCGATAAAATGCAGTATACACCAACTGGACAAGTGTATTTCAACGCTTGATTCTTTCCCATACAAATAATACTAAATCGGAATTTTTAATGAAGGGCAATACGTTCAAATTCAAAGAAATATTAAAATTCTGATTTCAGATTCGAAATCTACACATTATAATTATTCATAGGTGAGCATAACTAATAAATTACTCAACTCCATGAACAATCTTATTAGCCTGAGCCACCATAGGTAGTTCATTGCCATCATGAATAGTGGTCAAAATGGGTGTATATGGCGCACGGTGGCACTGATTGATATTTGCAAAAAGTAAAGGAATGAATGATTAATTAGAAAAATTAACCAGTAACTAATTTGAATGCGTATTATTCGAATCTGGAATCCGATTAGCTGTATCTCATACCGTTTAGAAGTAATCCTCTTCATGAATAGACCCATTTTAATATTATTTGTATGGGAAAGAATCAAGTGTTGAAATGCTTTTGTCCGGTTTGTGTATAATATAGGATCAGTATCGTTGTTAGTATATATTGTACAAGCGCGGTTCACTTACTTGCGCCGCGGCTGTCGGACATTTTGTGTCCGCCGGAGGCTCACTTCGGTCGCCTGGGATCACATTGATTAATTATAAGGGAGATAGCATCTCTAAATACGTCTGGCCTACTGTTAAAACTCGATTAATGTTTGTTTATCATATATATATATACACAAACATTCATCCAGTTTTAATAGTAAGGATCACCAACAATATTTCATACATTTTCTTTCTAATTCTCAATTTATTCATCCATACGTACATATTTCTTAGCAGTATGCCAAATAGGTATAGTGTAGTAAACTGCTGCCCAATTACGACGGCACTGGTTACGTTCCAGTGTTTGAAATGTTGAATCATTGGTCCAAGGAAATGCAAGTGAATGGCGAAGGTTTCTCCATAGAGATGATGCATGGAAATTGGCGAGAGTCTTCATCTGTGCGAGACATTTCTGTGACGAGGATATACAACTTCACTTCGATTCCCCCCAGGGTGACGGCACAGTGAATAAAGTTTCCAGAAAACCTGGTCTTCCGAAAATGCCAAGCCCATCAATCTTCTTAATTGTCCTTCATATTTAAGTATTGAGGAGTTTAGAGAAGATGGGTTAGATGGACCTACAACTGCAGATGACCAGGACTGCTTTAGCAAGTTTATTGTGGTGAGAGCGCTTAAAAGAATTCAGCTGAAGGTATGCGAACACCTCACATCTTCCAGACAGATAACGGGGGTGAATTTACTATTAACCTGCTTAATACGACCCTGCGCAATGGCGGCTACAGGTACTTCTTACTCAAAGTTGATCTATTTTCACATGACGTCGAAGCAATCCCGTTGAAAGACAAGACTGCCGTCCATCGTTAACGCATTCATGGAAGAATGGGTCTATCGTGGATATGGCAACCAAATATTAAGTTCACAGATCAGAGGAAGAATGTGGTTGGGTTAGCGGTGCACGAACTGTGCCACGACTTAGGGATTACTAAACGTCACACCACACCGTAACACCGAGTCCGATGAGATGGCCGAAAGACATATCGGCTTTGTCAAACAGTGTTACGTTGCTTGATGCTCGAATGCACCTAGAAAAGGGTTCAAGGCCGTTGTTGTTAAAAAGAGATTACTTTCTACTGCAATAATCTGGACAACGCGTCGAGTAAAATATCCCCACACATGTTGGCGTTTGGCCGTCAGCCGAGATCACCAATCGATATGCTCATGAGCACTGGTAATACTCCAACAAAAGTTACAGGATCAGCCAGTCAGTATCTCGAAACAACGGTAAAGAAGAGGCAATAATTGAGTGGAATTGCACGAGAAAACCAGGGCCCTTATTCACTAAACTTCTTAACTTAAGTTTTGCTTAACTTTAAGCAAAAACTAAGTATTTGTTTAAACTTAAGCAAAACTTAAGCAAAACTTAAGTATTTGCTTAAAGTTGAGCAAAACTTAAGTTAAACTTAAGTTTTGCTTAAGTTGGTATTCACTAAGCTAAACTTAAGCAAAAACTAAGTATTTGCTTAACTTTAAGCAAAAACTAAGTATTTGCTTAAACTTAAGCAAATATTTAGTTTTAAACTTAAGTCATGTCTGGGGTTGACTTAACTCTTAAATTATTTTGTAAATAGTGTTTCGTCGGTCTATAAATTAATATAAAAGCTTATAGGCAGTTTTTATTTCTGTTGTATGAATCATTGCCGCGCTAGGAGTGTTTTGTCAGTTCTATCTGTGGTATTAAAATGAAAGTTGGCGAATAACTGCTAGACTATTATTGGAATACAAATGTTTTCGAAGAGTGATTGAGATGCGTAAAGAATCTAATTGTCTAAATATATCCATGACATCCATGACGTATAAAATGATCTAATTGGAAGTTGGCGAATAACTGCTTGAATATTATTAGAATACAAATGTTTTCGAAGAGTGATTGAGATGCGTAAAGAATCTAATTGTCTAAATATATCCATGACATCCATGACGTATTAAAATGATTATACTTAAGTATGTGATCTAAATGGAAGTTAGCGAATATCTACTATAGAATATGAATAATTATTCTACAAACGTTTTCCAGAACAAACATCTGAAAACAAACTACTATATAAACTACTGCTGGAAACAAGAACAAATAAATTCGAAACATCTCACGGAATAAGAAATACTGAAACTAATGGCAGAAAAATCCAAACCCCGGGCGAAAAACTTTTCCTCTGAAGAAATAAACTCCTTAGTGGATTTAATTCAGGAGAGAAAATCCCAACTGTTTGGCAGATTGAGTGCTTCCTTCAATTTCGAAGAGAAGAACACAGTTTGGGATGAAGTCGCGTCTGGATTGTCAACACTTCATGGCACATCAAGGAATCGAGACGATGTCCTCAAAAAGTGGTCCAACCTCCTGAGCAAGCATAAACCACTAATTGCCGATAAGCTTGCTTCGATGAAAAAAACTGGCGGAGGTCCCCCTGGAAGTGAACTAACTCCACTGGAGGAGAAAATCCAAAGCATCAAAGGGAAACAATTATTTGAGGGCATCGCTTCTGGGGTAGACATCACGAATGAACCTACTCACTCCCAAGTGTCTTATGATTCTGATCAAATGGTCACAAGCCCTCTGTTTTCAACGGATGATGAGCAACCCAACCTGGCGGGACTACCCAGCCGAAAAAGAAAGTTTTCGTACCCACTATCTGGCGCAACTGCAGATATGCAACTGACAAATACTAAACAGATTTTGTTAGAGAAGGAAGAAGAGAAGTTGGCTGTAGTCAAAAGAATAGAGTCAAGTTTAGAGAGAATTGAATCGCATATGCAGAGAATAGGAGATATGTTGCAGAATCTACCAGAGATGATCGCAAACCAAAAAGCGATGTTATCTGCCTTGACACAGCCTCATATGCATCTATTCGCAGGACCATTTGCTCCGCCATCCTACCCTAAGAGTTTCCCTTCAGGACCTTTCTATCCTCCAAGTTCCAGTGATTATTAATTACTATTTCTGTTCACTTTGTAATCTTAATGATTTCAGATAACTAGTTATGATGTTGAGACAGTGAAGCAGCTTAATCAGGATAGAATTGTCGAAAATAATTTCTTTAAACTAAAAATCATCGTGAATCGGGACATCATATCGGATAATCGAGAGCCACCGACTCTGAAAGTGTTCCGACGAAGCGGTTTCAACTGTATATTAAAATGTATTAAGAATGGGTAATTGGAATTCAATACAATGTAAAGTCAAATAAAATTAACATAAATTTGACATGCAATGATAAAGCATAATTTACTGGAAAAATTCAGTTACTATAGCTTCCCTCATTATGATACCATTTTCTGAAGGTTCCTGCAGATAATCAATGTCAGGAGTGGGTTCATCCATTGTTGAGTCGAGTTCGGTCAGGAGGCCATGGTCGATACACATGTTATGCAGCACCATAGTAGCGATGATTATTTTACAGCATTTTTCAGGACTATAACAGAGAGTCCCTCCTGTTCTATCCATGGACCTCCAACGGCTCTTCCAAATACCGAAAGTGCACTCAATTGTTTGACGAACTTTAAGGAAAGCCCGATTATACCTTCTTTGCCCAGGTGTAGCTGGAGAAGTTATAGGAGTCATTAACTTAGTACGTAATCCATACGCACTATCACCTAAGAGCCACCCATGGACAGTTTCAATCCCACCACTTGTTATCTCCCGGTTGATGCCTGATTGACGCCAAATAAAAGCATCATGAGTGCAGCCGGGCCATTTGACAACAGCATTGATGAAGCGAAATTCATGGTCACAAATTGCTTGGATGTTTATAGAGTGAAATCCCTTTCGGTTAACATAGAGATCCTCATTCGTTGATGGCGCAAGGGTGGGAACATGGAAGCCATCAATACATCCAAGAACTAGTGGGAACTTGTATTTCTTTAAGAAATATTCTTGAATGACCCTTTGTCGAGTTGTATTCGGAAATTTGATATAGGCTGGAGCTATGCTGGTTCATGCTTTAGTCACAGCAGTTACGCATCTCGATACAGACGTTTGCGAGATTCCATGTGCGGATGCGATAACTGTCTGAAAAGTTCCAGTAGCTAAGAACTGCAGAGCTACAGCTAGTTGTGTTGCTGGAGCGATTGAGTGGGAACGAGCAGTAGATCGATGAAGTTTGATGGAAATGTTGTTCAAGAGGTTTACAAACATATACTTCGTTATTCTGTATCTAGCGATAAAATCGAAGTCAGAATATGCCTCCATTGGGTTAAGTCGATCCCTAAAAACTCTTTGGCGACGTAAACTGTTTTCAATAATTTCAATTTCAATCTCAAGTAAACTTAGTGCAGAAGCCATGAAATCTAACTAAACTAGAATATTTCTTCAGAAATTTATAACTATTTAATAGGACTATTGTTCATATAATTTAACCATGGAACTTGATAGTGATTGCATTTGGATAATTCAAAAGTATTAAATTCTTGACATTTTTGTAAAGCAAGCAAATTCTTGGCTATTTCTCAAGTTAAGCAAATACTTAGATTTTGCTTAAAGTTAAGCAAATACTTAGATTTTGCTTAAGTTTAGCTTAGTGAATACCAACTTAAGCAAAACTTAAGTTTAACTTAAGTTTTGCTTAAGTTTAAGCAAATACTTAAGTTTTGCTTAAGTTTTGCTTAAAGTTAAGCAAATACTTAGTTTTTGCTTAAGTTATACTTAAGTTTTAAGTTAAGCAAAACTTAAGTTAAGTTTAGTGAATAAGGCCCCAGGAGTGCACCCGATCGTGGGCTAAGAAGAAGTATGATAAAGGCAAGAAAACGTTCAACATAACCACGGGAGATTGGGTAATTATTAATATGAAGGACTATTCGTATACATACATGGTAGTTTATAGTAAGAGAGAGATTTCAGCAACATATAGATATGCTATACAGATTGCATTTTGCGCATAAAACTTAGTAATGAAGTAATCCATGATTAAATACCGTGAATATGCTATAGTTACGTAGGCTATGCAATATCAAGTTAATGAAATTTTAACTACAGTATATAATAATGATAAAAATCATACATGCATTTATATAGCTCTGATTCCATATTAATATGTTCAAGTGCGCTGCACATAATAATAGATGCATGTAGTGTATGCATGAAGGTATATATATGTATGTATGTATTCTCGTATTGTAATGTATGTATATGTTACAGGGTAATTGTAATTACCCTGATTTTTTTAGGGGAATTGTAATTACCCTGGTTCAATCAGGGTAATTGTAATTACCCTGACTTTTTCAGGGTAATTGTAATTACAGTATAACCTCCATAAGTGGGGGAGCATGGGACGGGATAAAACTGGTTTATCCCCCATTCCCCGGTTAAAATTCAATTTTCTAGATGAGAACATCTAACAGCCTATTTGAAACTTGTAGAATTTCAGAAAATACATAGTACATAGTACATATAACACACCCATTAATGTACCAGTTGAGTTTTATAAGTTACACAATTACATTTAGAAAACTCCACTTCCTAATATGGTACTTAGGTGGTATAATTGTTAACTTATAGTATGGAAGGGGGCGAATTCAGGGGGGGAAATTCAGGGTGGGCAATGTTACCTGTTACAATGCAACTGTCAATTGAGGAATCCTATTAATAGGACAATTGCTCTTAGGTGAGCTAAATTGTGTTTCCCGTGCTTGTGTATTACCGGCTGAGCAAATCTGGATGGACATGTGAAAATGGCCCAAGTTGCGCCTATACAAATGATCCACTATACAATGAGTGGTCACTATAATTAACCTAAAAAACAAAGTAATTACAATTACCCTGAAAAAAATCAGGGTAATTACAATTACCCTGATTTTACAGATACCCTGTAACATATATACTTTGAAAGTAATTTAAGATGTGTATATTAAGTGTTTAATTAAGTAGTTGTGGGGTATGAGATGAGGAAAAGGTGAGTTTTAGCAGTTTATTGAAGATAGGGAGTATAGGGACATTTCGAATGCTCAGAGGGAGAAGATTCCACTCAACAGACACAGCAAAAGTACAGCACGAGCCCCCAGGGTTTTGGAGGATTTTAATAGTAGGATGTTCAAGGAATGGTATTCGATGATCATAGGGTACGATTGGATGTCTTAACCTGTATGAGTTGGATGATATAATCCGGGACAAGGGAATGGAAGGCTTTGTAAGTGATGAGGCGGATTTTGAAGAGGATGCGATATTTAACAGGCAGCCCGTGGACGTGGATAAGAAAAGGAGAGGACGAGAATGTACGGGAGACAATGTAGATAAGTCTGGCTTCACTGTTCTGGACTCGCTGGAGTCGAACAAAGAGGGATGAGTGGGAACCATACAAGAGGCTGTACAGCAATCAAGACGACATGTGATAAGAGCATTAAGGATACAGCCCTCGAAAAACCTTGCCTAGCGTAAAAAAAATGGCAAAATTTTTAATTGTTAATTTCATTGTATTACTGATCGGTCTACCATCTGATAGCACTAGTTGGACGGTATTTATTTTGATTTTTGTGAGTTAACACCCTAAAGTTTAGCGTTAGTAAAATTGAAAAATTATTGGAGGTTTTTTACTCATTTACCAATTAGTTTTTAACATATTTGATATTTTTTGATGATATGGACCTTAACATTGTTTTGGCACCTTTGGAGATTATATAACACAAAGATTTAAAAGAATGGGCAAATAAAAACAAAATAGCTCTATAAGGGAGTTCAATTATATAATGCTCGGGAAATCGCAAGTTTGATCTCGGATATTTTGCGATCACTGGGTCAGAAATAAAATTCTGATCGTTTAAAAAAAAAGAATTGTTCGGATCCGACATGTTCTTGAGATATCGCTTATTATACCGGGTGGTTAAAAAAAAGAAAACCCATTTTGAAATTCCTATAGCCCAGCTATTTTCTGTCCAAAGTCAAAAAAACGTAATTATAAACTTCTAACGATCTACTAAAAGCATTCAAAGCATAATCATTCTAATGTAAGGATAAGTGGTGATTTATAAGATGTGCTCCATATGCCCTCCGTTCACTTCGATACATTTTTTTATCCTGAGAGTGAAGTTCTGCATGACAGCTTTCAAAACAAGCCCCTTAATTGCATTTATCTCGTCTTTGATCTTCTCTTTCAGCTGGTTTAGGTCTCTCGGCTTCTCTTCATACACTTTGTTTTTTAGATAACCCCACAGATAGAAATCTGGGGGACTAAGGTCTGGAGAATAGGGTGGCCACTCAATTTGACACCGTTTGCTAACAATTCTCTTCTTGAAGTGCTGCTTCAGCCATTCAATGCTGACATTGGCAGTATGTGGCGTTGCACCGTCCTGCTGGAACCATTGTCTGTTCAAGGTAGACTTGAATCTGCTCTGAAGCTCTGTCCAAAACTTGTCAAAAACCTCAACGTATCGTTCTGAGTTCACGGTTACAGCCACTCCATTTTTCTCTAAAAAGAATGGGCCAATAATCCCTCTTGAAGATATCGCAACCCATGCTGTGACCTTGCATGAATGGAGTGGTCTTTCAGCAACTTCTACAGGAGGCGAAGTACCCCAATAGACATTATTTTTGAATTCACTTGACCGTCCAAGTGAAAGTGGGCCTCGTCAGTTGTCCAGAGATTTGTCAAAAATGTGTCCGACTCCTCAATCTTGTCGAGCAGAACTTTTGCCATTTCCTTTCTCCTATTTCTTATCAGCTTCAGAAAGCTTCTGGTGTGTTTGTATCCGGTATGGGAACATGCCCAGATCTTCAGTCATCACTCTCATCATTGTAGACCTTGATATGGGTTTGTGACCTTTTTCTGGTCGATCGTTTCGGTGACTGTTCAACCGACTCCCGAACCATAGCAATAACTTGGGATGTGCGGCGTCTCTTTCTCCCAGAATGAGTTTCTCTGTCTTCACACTTCTTATTAAGGTTTTTGACAGTGCCTGCATATTGAAACTTCTTCACCATCTTGAATATGCCGGACTTGGTTGGGGGTAGTTCCATCCCGAAAACATGTACAAAGTTCTGTTGCGTTTTTGCGAACGACTTTGTCTCTAAATATTTCTGAACACACCATACTCGCTCTTGAGTTGTCCACTGCCTTGTTTTTGGCATATCAGAGGTATTAGCTAACATAGTATTTGAAAATATTATTGGGTTATAATTAAAACTAACCAAAAAGGTTCAAAACAGAAATAGATTTCCATTTTTTTGAACCACCTTGTAGGTAAAGTTCGGGCACAATATCTCTCTATGGTCCCGAAAGAGGGCGATGTCATATCTTAAAAACTATTGAAGATATATAATCTATTTTATTCTTAACTAAAAGGATGTATGCGAAAATATATAGGTTCATCAAACATTCCTTTGTCAAAAAATAAATAATTCTCGACTTATCATTGATTTAATTGTAATACAAATTCTATGGAGAACTTTGAATATATTAGAAAATGGCGAATCTAATCACTAAATATGTGTCCAAATGTGGCTATTATGCTAAATAGTAATGAATACAATTGTCGTTAATAATGTGTACAGAAAAATTGGTGAACTTTTGATAATTATTTTTACATTACATTTTTCGCACTTTTTTGCCCTTTTTTTTCGGACACCGATAAAATTTACAATTTTTGTCATTTTAACTTTCTTCTGGTCCTATGAAGTTGCAAACA
This sequence comes from Aphrocallistes beatrix, assembly GCA_963281255.1. Lineage (NCBI taxonomy): Eukaryota > Metazoa > Porifera > Hexactinellida > Sceptrulophora > Aphrocallistidae > Aphrocallistes > Aphrocallistes beatrix. Next base: position 2,357,410 of record OY725495.1, read on the forward strand.
TGGTAGACTATCTATGATTCGATTTTGGAAGCATTTGATTCCTTGGTATGTCCTAAACAATTATTTGAGTGCCCGAATTTCTACAATTAAGATGTGCTAGCGGAAAACGAAAAAAACAGACTTTGAGACACTGTATCTCAGAAACTAGAAATGAGAATCAAAAACGGTTTGGAATTTGCCAGTATTTCTTGACGCAGATACCTCCCCACGCTTAACATTTCTTATAGCTCTACTTTCATCGTATGCTGTTGCCAAATCATATGTTTTTTCGAGGGCGGTATCCTTAACTAGACTTTCAGAGACTCACCTAGAGAGATACTTTCTAATACGCCAGATATTATATATGCAGTAGAAGTAGGAGGCAACCTTGCTGACCTGAATAGACATTGAGAGGGTGTTGTCTAGCCAAGGTCCTAGATTTCATACTTCTTTGGAAGAAGAGATTCTCGACCCACCAACAGAGATGATAATAGTTTGAACATTATATAGTTGTTGACGAGTCCCTATTATAATGAACTTAGTCTTGGTCTCATTGATAAGCAACTTGGTGGTGAGGACCCAGGAACGGATCGCAGAGATGCAAGATTGACTGGATGAGAAGGCAGAATCTTCATCGAGTTTATAAAAAAGATAGACCTGAGTATGTCAGCATAGCAGTGCATGTCAGGGAGGTGGTACATAATAAGGTCGAAAAGAGGACCAAGACAAGAACCCTGAGGAACTCTGTGTTAGACCGGGATATTGAATTAGAACCCTTTAATCGAGACGAATTGAGTCATATCAGAGAGTTAAGATTCAAACCAAGACAGAGAAGAGTCACATATGCCGAAATGAGAAATGAGATGAAACTGAAGACGAATGAGTAAAAAGTTATCTGCAAAACTGCATTTGTAATTGAATTAACTCAAGTAATAAAAATATTTTTTTGAAATTGTTCAATTTTCAAAGAAAAATCGGAAAATGTGCACAACCCTTTAGATAATTTTCAAATTCTTTCATAAAGGGGTGATCTGTCGAATGAACAGATAGCTTTTTGAAACTAGGAAATAGGTAACGATTCAGACTGAAGTTCGTGCAAAATTTTATTGCAATTTCGACACTATTTTTTAGAATTATCTTTTTATTGGTCTAAAGACGACACATCTTAAATGCTTAATGTCCCACATATATTTAACAGTGCCAGATCATCATTATAATGCTGAATTCATGCTCAGCTCTAGATTCCCAGCAATTTGATATACAGGCAGCCCTCGCCGTTCGCGGGTTTGTCATTCGCGGTTTCGACTATTCGCGGAAATTTTTTTAGTCTTGTTTTGCTATTCGCGACTCGTTCCCTCGACTATTCGCGGTTTTCGTTACTCTCTTTAGTAGTTTCATAGGCTACCATAAGTCCATAACCTTATACGTATATCCATATTATCCTGGCAATAGCATTTACTGCTTCTATTGCTCTATACTAATACTAGACTCTATTGTTTCTACGTATATATATAATTTATAATTTTCTACTAAATAATTACATCAAGCATAAAAGGAAATTGGTTGGTGATTGAAAGGCTAGACATCACTATTTAGGTATGGTACTGAGGTTTGCTACTAGGGGATCAATATCTTTCATTTATCACTTCATTTATTATTACCATTTCACTTGTGCCAGTGTTTGTATCAGTATTACAGCTTAACTATTGAATCAATAACGTATTTAGCAAACTGTATCTAGCGTCGTATTTATAATATAGGAACGTAACCCACGATTCTCATTGAACATAACGTCTTGCCGTTTGCGATTTTTCCATTCGCGGCAATTCTCAGGAACGTAACCCCCGCGAACGGCGAGGGATACCTGTATATTGACAATATTTGGAAAGATTTTTGTTTCACCGTGCTTTGCAACGGCTTTTTTCACATTCCTAGCCGTTGCTAGGAACAGGCAGCCAAAATATTCTCCAAGTATGGTCTATATATATCAAATGGCTGGAAATTTATTGCTGAGCACGAATTTAGTATTAAAATAACGATCTGGCATGGTCAAATAAAGTTATACTGCAAGTATATATGGGATTTCGGCGGATACTATCGGACGTGGTCATTTTTGAGAAGCGTTAAAATATTTTTCCCAACGAAAATCTGCTTCTAAATATTGTTGCTACGAAATAGGAAAGAAAAATTTAATTGGGTTAAAATTGAAAATTCTATTCATTATTCTCTCCATCCAACCATTTCGTGCAAGAATAATTGAGTATGTGTATTATATCACTAGTACACCCTCACTGGGTGGTCTCTACTACTTATAGGTCCAGTACTTTAGCTTAGGTCTCTTAGGATAAATACCAAGAATAGTAACTTTAGCTAGTTCCTAGATACATATATTCACTTGTGTTTATCTTTTTTATACACAAGCTTTTTCTTAATCGGCTTTAACATAAACACAAGTGTTATCAGGTAATGGCCACTCCAATCGCCGTTAGTATACCTTCCCTTAGATAAGGACAAACAATAGCCTCATCGCAGCCCTTTTTACCGCTGCCGTGTCTACTCTCATCGGAACCGATGGAGGGGAGAAGGCGGCTATTAGACTACTTCCGGCCTACGTGAAGAGGGGAAAACCTGAAGAGAAAGTTCGTAGTATTAAAGGAACTCAAGTTGGACACTATTGCCGCCGCCTTCGAATACCTTAAGGAGCGACTAGATCCCGAGAAAGACACATTCCCAGCGGCTGAGAGATTTCGTACCATGACATGGCCACCGAGAGAATTAGCTACGGATTTTCTGGTGAGATATCTCGACGAAGCGCTCCAAGCCGAACAAACACCTAAACAAGCGTGTGTTTTTCGTGACTCAGATGCCCCATGAGGTACAAGCTAAACTCAAGGAGTGGATTAGAAAACGGGAAGGAGAAATGTCAGAGGATGGTGCAATGAAGATGGCTGGGGAGGTAAACAGGGCTCTTCTCCTTAAAGATATTCCCTTGAGGAGAATCGCACGCATAGAAATTTCAAAGAGGGACAACGAGAGAGAAATCCAAGAATCTGAAAGTGATGCAGACACGGCACTACTCAAAGGGAACCAAGATTGGGAACGAAACCGAACAAGTAGTTTTGAAGTAGATAGGGAGGTAAATGTTGTGAACTACCGAAGACTAGGCCCCCAGAACGAGGGCGGGCTGCATTGCAAAATCAAGGATTGACATGCTATGGTTCCTGAAAACCGTATCATCTCGCTAGAAATTGTCCAGAGCGCAGGTACTACGATAGCTCCCAACGGACTGGATATCGCCCGAATCGTTTCCCTGATAGATGGGATCGCAAGAGACACCAAGCGAACTGGAAAGGTAAATAATGAAGTGTCAATAGGAGCTGGCGCGGTCTCTGTACAGGTCATGATAAGAAGGGAACGGCTAACCGCAATCCTGGATACAGGTGCAAGCCCCTGCGTAATGGACAGCAACACAGCAAAGAGAACGAAACTATTCGAATCGATGGTCCCAGTCCCTTCAGACGTATATGGGCTTTGTAATAACCCTGTCCCTGTCCTAGGCTATGCCCAGGCCAAAATACATATAGAAAAGGGAGAGCCAACACTCCAACGAATCCAGATTTTGGACACAGACGAACCAACCCTATTGTTAGGTAGAATATTTAAGCAGAAACTGGGCTCTGTTGAGTTTGACTTCAGGAGAGGTCGTGTCAAACTAGGCAAGTATTGGACGGACATAGAATGCACAGTTGAAGGATCCACACCCCTGACGAGGTCGTAGGTGGTCAAGCGTGCTGAAGAACTCGACGAGAGTGCAAGAAAGGAAACGGAAGAACTAATTGGTCCAGACATGGCCTACTTAATATACGGCTATATATGTCACCGAGAAGGCCATTAAACGAAGAGACCAGTTTTAACAGTCAAAATTTAATTAGAATGATAAATCAAAAACCGCTTCCGATAGACATTTGAAATGTATTATCACCATATCAAACATTACATCAGAGTATCCAATTCCACTGTCATAAATTTGATATGTCATCATGTGATTGCGCAATAGGCTCTTTCTAGAGCATAAAATGCTGCTGTTCTAGCTCATATTAAACATCGTTATCTGCATGTCTAATGTTTGATTTTTTGAAAGAACAACAATAGGAAGACCTCAAGCCAAAAAGTCTGAAAATTTTAGTTAAAATGTATATGCATTCCTCAGTTGCTATGGAAACAAAAGATTGCATGTTTAAACAATAACTCGAAAAGTATAGATCGTACACACTAAGATTTTATACCATTTAATCCGTAAACTATTACTTCCTATATAAGAATAATACTATTCACATGTTTATTTTCAATATGTTCTGAGTTATCTAGGATTTTGTCACATCTCATTACTTCTATATATATCGTGATAAAATCTTAGATAACTCAGAACATATTGAAAATAAACATGTGAATAGTATTATTCTTATATAGGAAGTAATAGTTTACGGATTAAATGGTATAAAATATTGGTGTATACGATCAATATCTTTCGAGTTATCGCTTAAACATGCAATTGTTTGTTTCCATAGCAACTGAGGAATGCATAGAAATTCTAGCTAAAATTTTCAGACTTTTTGGCTTGAGGTCTTATTATTGTTGTTCTATCAAAAAATCAAACATTAGAAATTCAGATAATGATGTTTAATATGAGCTAGAACAGCAAAGTTTTCTGCTCTAAATAGGAGTCTATTGCGCAATCACATAATGGCATATCAAATTTTTGACAGCCGAATTGGATGCTCTGATATAATGTTTGTATATGGTGATACTACATTTCAAATGTCTATCGGAAGCGGTTTTTGATTTATCGTTTTAATTAAATTTTGACTGTGTTAAAACTGACCTCTTCGTTTTATTGCCTTCTCGGTGACATACACTACCCTACCAAAAGTATTCGTACACCTCAATATTTCCCATTAAAATAGTACTAAATGCGTCTATTACTGAACTGTCATGCAGTTAAACTAGACGAGATACAGTATATTTGATTTCAGATTCGTATTCTACGCATTTGAATTACCTATTTTAGAGTTTTCAAATCAATTAAGTTTTAACTATGCCGAAATTTATCATCCTGTGCTACCCTGTGTCACCTATCACCATCTGCTACAGTGGTTGAGACTCTAGAAAAGTGGTACATGGTGGCACAGGTCGGGAATTTATCCTTGGCAATTAGCAATTGATTTGAAACTTCGAAAATAGGTAATTTACATGCGTAGAATACGAATCTGAAATCAAATATACTATATCTCTTATATTTTAACTGCATGATCATTCTTCAATATAGCCATTTTAGTACTATATTAATGGGAAATATTGAGGTGTACGAATACTTTTGTTAGGGCAGTGTATATAGCCGTATATTAAGTAGGTCATGGTCCAGAGTTGACAGAAGGGCAAAGAACTAAGGTCGGAACTTTGACGCAGCATTACGAAGGAATCTTCTCTCGAAATAGAAGGCAACCTACCCGAACCAAGCTAGACGTACACCACGCTATCGTCACCGCTGACAATCACCCACAAAGTACTAGACCACGTAGAGTGCCACCTAGCTGGGAAACGGAGATTAACAGCCAGTTTGAGGAGATGATGTGCGCCGATCAGCCAATATGTAGACCTAGTAACTCGCCGTGGAGTTCTGATGTGGTGTTGGTCAATATGATGGACGGTAGTCTGAGATTTGCCATTGACAATCGACGCTTGAACGCGATAACGAAACGAGATCAGTAGTCTGTCTAATCCCCAAAGTATCTTCGACAAACTGAAAGGTAGCCGTTTCTTTAGTAAGCTGGATATCGCTAGCGCATACTGGACTGTACCAATCCGGGAACCAGATATTGAGAAGACCGCGTTCCACACCCCGCGTGGTATGTTCGAAGTTATGGTAATTCCGTTTGGCTTGTGTAATAGTCAGTCCACCTTTCAAAGACTAATGGACCGGGCATTGAAAGGAGCTTCAAACGCCGAAAGTTTCGTGGATGACATATTAATATTTTCCAACAGCTTTGAAGAGCATCTGGGCATAAATAGTATTGGGACGAACAATGCGAGCAGGCGTTCGACAACCTAAGACATCGGTTATTAAAAGAGCCTGTGATACTCACTTATCCGCATTTGGAACGGGAGTTTCACATCGAAACAGATGCTTTCGCGACCGGGGTCGGATCTGTACTCGGAAAGATGGATGAAAGGACAGGAAAGGTCAGACCAATTGAATATTTTTCCTTTTCTCTCAGCCCAAGTCAGCGCAACTACTCAGCTGGTCAACTGGAAGCGTGGGCAGTCAATGCAGCGACAAGTAAATTGGCCTTCTACCTGAAGGGAGCGATTAGAGTTGTCCTGCATACTAATCACTGTCCTTTGAAATGGATCATAGCCCAAAAGGATCCCAAACCTACGTTTAGTCGAGGGCTCATGGAACTACTACAAGGGTTGCCCCTGCGTATAGAGACTCGTGCCGGCGAGGATAACATCGAATTTATTTCAAATCTGTTCGAGAGAATCCCTACAACTAAAAATCGAGAGGAAACAGCAAGAGGATCCAGTAATTCGTGACGCTCTAAGCCAAATACAGAGCAAAAGAGAAGTAACCAAGGGACAATTGAAGAAAAGTTGAGCATACAAAACGGAATTCTTCTATTCGAAGATCGAATTATCGTACCCCAAAGACTACACCTAAAAGTACTAGAAGCGGTACATTCACAGCATCACCTCAGAACGCACGGAACTCTACAATCCTTCCGGAAGTCGTATTTCTGGATGAAAATGACTCGAGATACACGGATATATTGTCGTGGATGTCTCACTTGTCAACGAGCTAAGCCTATGAACACTATGTAGTAGGGAACCAGTTCAGGAAATGGACATCAGTAAGGGCATACCAGGCTACGCCGTTGGGATCGATGTCGGTACCCTACCTTGGGCGGAAGGCGGCTATCGTTACTTCCTCCTGATGGTAGACCTATTTACCAGATATGTAGAGCTATTCCCGCTGGCAGATCAAGAGGCCAGTAGCTTTGTGAAAGCGTTCGAGCAAGGGTGGATATACAGAAGACATGTGTACCGACAAGAATTCTAAGCGTTCAAGGAAGCAGCATAGACGAAGAAAAATTCAGATAATTTTGCCGCTCTCTGGGAAAATAGAGAAGAAGAGGACCACACCATACCATCCTGAAACCGACGGGATGACCGAACGCAATATAGGAATGGTAAAACAAGTTATTCGTTGCCAACAGCTAGATCGAAGACTTCCAAAAGGGTCATGGCCTTCCCTGTTAACAGAATTATTTTTCTATTGCCACGGAATGGCCAATACTACAAGCGGTATATCTCCTCACATGTTAGTTCGCGGGCAGCAACCACAATCCCCCATTGACTCCTGGTGCGATACACTCAAAGAAGGGGAAATGAATTCCCATGAAAAATATTTGGGTTCCCTCAAATCGAAGCAAGAAGCTCACCGCAAAATCGCACAGGAGAGTATCAAGCGAAATCTCAAAAGGGTACGGCTAAAGAGAAATCAAGGAAGGAACACCTCACGCGTCCAACCGGTGACTATGTAATGCCTAAAAGAAACATATTGCAGGACTCGTTGGCTCCACGCTTTGACGGCCCTTATCCGTAATCAAGCGAAAAGGTCCAAACGTCAAGTTTCGCTTAGCCACACGTGACAAATGGGTCCAGCTAAACCATAGCAAAGAATATGTCGGCGACCAACCAGCTGTGGTTCAGATAAGACGAAATCAGGAAATGACAATTCTCCCCCAGTTGAAGAGTACGCAACGAGAAATGAAGACTATCACAACGAGCAGCCCGATCACGGCATCGATAATGAAGGGACACACGAAGCAGGATACGAAAGCTCCAACGGAGTCACTGATCCGTATGGACTGGAAAGCGTAACGGAGGACGGACCTACAACAAGGAATGCTAGTGCGGAGTTTCGATACCCATCAAGGGAGAGGAGAAAACCCACATAGCTCTGCGACTATACAAATTGGGACAGGATGCCAAAGTGACGAATTTAGTAGTAAAGGGGGGGTGATGTTGTATTATATCACTAGTACACCCTCACTGGGTGGTCCCTCTACTTATAGGCCCAGTACTTTAGCTTAGGTCACTTAGTATAAATACCAAGAATAGTATTTTTGCATTTAACTCTCGAGAACAGTTGCCACACAAAATATCAGAACAAAATAATGAAAACTTTTTGAGTTAGTTCTGGAAGGAAACACCAACCTTTGCTTCAAAATATGGTATCAAAAATTTTCAACTTCAAAAGTGTGAAATACTTGCCACTGGTCACCCAAAGATAACCACATCCGATAGTATCTGCCAGAATCCCTGATCTATAACTTCTTCAACCTTGCCAGGTTATCAATTTATTTCTGAATTCGTGCCCAGCATTGAATTTAATGCGATTTGATATATATATTGATCATATTTGAGGAATATTTTGGTTGTCCGTGTCTAGCAACAGTAAATAATTTTTTCACATTCCTGGTCATTGCTAGGAACTCGCAGCCAAAGTATTCTCCAAATGTGTCCAATAAATGTATCAAATGGCTGAAAATTTAGAGCGGAGCACGAATACATTAAATGCAAAATGTCCCACATATATAACTTCTTTTAACAGTGCCAGATCATCTTTTTAATGATGAATTCATGCTCAGCACTAGATTTCCAGCAATTTGATATATATATTGACCATATTTGGAAACATTTTTGTTTGACCGTACCTAGCAACGGCCAGGAATTTTTGCACATTCCTGACCGTTGCTAGGAACAGGCAACCAAAATATTCTACAAATATGGTCAATATAGTATATATCAAATTGATGGAAATTTCGTGCTGAGCACGAATTCAGTATTGAAATAGCGACCTGGCATAGTCAAATTAAGTAATAGATATGGGATTTCGGCGGATACTATCGGACATGTTCATTTTTGGGTCCCCAGTCATAATTGTGCACTTTTGAAGGTGTCAAGATGTGAAAATATTTGATATGCCATATTTTGAAGTTAAGTACTGCTATAAGTTTTTGATTTAGGATGTTTGGATGTTATTTAATACTAGGATACAGCAAAAACTAATGGAAATCAAGCCATTCCGAAGAAAATTGCTTTGTAGCCTGTTTTTAGCACTTTAAAAAATGAATTTTGCAAAGGAGATTTCTTTAGTTACAAAGGTCGTAGAGCAAAATACTCGACGGTTTTGGAAAGATCTCGTCACGTAGAACAAAATGATAGAGACAGAATTTCGATATTCTGCTTTAGAAAAACGCTAAAATATTTTCCGTACGAAAATCTGCTTCTAAAATATTGTAGCAACGAAATTGGAAAGAAAAAATTAATTGGGGTAAAATTGAAAATTCTATTCCTATTATTTTCTTTATTCAACCATTTCGTGCAAGAATAATTGAGTAAAAGAGGCATAAGCCATTGAAGTTTCCTTGAATGTCCTCTATAAATTAGGTGATTTGGGAAAAAAAAAAAATTCTTGTTTCTTGAGTTCCCGAAATGTATATTTTTGCAGATAACTCATCGAGAACAGTTTCCACAAAAAATTTCAGGAGAAAATAATGAAAGCTTTTTGAGTTAGTTCTGGAAGGAAACACCAACCTTAAGATGATGATATGGCATGGTTAAAAGAAGTGATAGATATTAGATATTTCGCTTCAAAACTACTTTTTTAGTGACACCAGATGGTACAAGTGGCTCTAAGTGGCAAAATATTGGCGTTGAAATTTTAAAAATCGAGATTAATGTTTAGAACAAAAAATGAATGAATACATAATAAAATATGAATAGCAACAACAGGGGTGGGGTCATTGACTACGTAGCTCCCCCCAAATCCGCCCATAATGTTCTTTGTGGTATATTGAATCAACAGCTTGAATTCGACTCCACTTAAGTAAGGGTGGTGTTTCCTTCCAGAACTAACTTTAAAAGTTTTCATTATTTTTCCTGAATTTTTTTGCGGAAATATTTTCGATGAGTTATCTGCAAAAATACACTTTTCGGAAGCTTAAGAGGCAAGAAAAAAATTTATTTTTCTCAGATCACCTAATTTACAGAGGAACATTCAAGGAAACTTCAATGGCTTATGTCTCTTTTACTCAATTATTCTTGCACGAAATCGTTGAATAAAGAAAATAATAGGAATAGAATTTTGAATTTTAAGGTTGGCCTTTCCTATAATAGCTAACTTTTGACTTTTTCAACCGATTCATTTAATTTTTTCAGTGCAGATTTGAATCGCAGAGTTATCAGCAAAACTGCATTAATAATTAAAATATTGCAACAGATAAAAAAGTTTTTTAAAAATTTGGTGATTTTACAAGAAAGAAATCGGACACAATATACTTACAATCCTTTAAAAAACTTTTCAAATTGATTCAATAATCGATGATCTAGTAACTAATGAACAGACAGATTTTTGAAATTTTGATAATTGTTAAAAATTCACACCAAAACACCCGAGGAATTATATTTTACTATTTTAGTAATTTTGACACTATTTTTTTCATAATTCTCTTTTTATTTGTATTATCCAAAATATGTCTGTTAATTATGTTCTACTCTTCGAGATCTATTAAAAACCGTTGAGCATTCGCCCCTATGTTGAATTTACAAAAAGTTATCACCTTTATAATTGCTGAAAAAAAGTCTCAGAAAATAGGTTTTAGAAATTATTTATATATGTACCTCAATTTCCATTAGTTTTAACTGCTTTGGAATATTAAATAAAATGCAAATATCCTTATTCGACAACTTATAGCAGTACTTAACTTCAAAATATGGTATATCAAATTTTTATCGATCAAAAGTGTAAAAAACTGGTCATTGCTGACTGGACACCCAAAAATAACCACATTCGATAGTGTCCGCCGGAATCCGAGATCAATAACTTCTTTGAATCATGTCAGATCATCATTTTATTACTAAATTCATGCTCCGCACTAATTTCCAGCAATTTGATATATATATTAACCATATTTGGAGAATCTTTTGGATGTCGGTGCATAGCAAAAGCCAGGAATTTTTCCACATTCCTAGCCGTTGCTAGGAACCCGCAGCCAAAGAATTTCTTCAAATATGTCCAATATATATATCAAATTGCTGGGAATTTAGTGCTGAGCACGAATTTAGCTTAAGGATACCGCCCTCGAAAAAACATATGATTTGCATTACAGCATACGATGAAAGTAGAGCTATAAGAGATGTTAAGCGTGGGGAGGTATCTCCATCAAGAAATACTGGCACTATCCAAACCGTTTTTGATTCTAATTTCTAGATTTTGAGATACAGTGTCTCAAAGTCTGTTTTTTAAATTTTCCGCTAGCACATCTTAATGGTAGAAATTTAGGCACTCAATGAATTGTTTAGAACATACCAAGGAATCAAACGCTTCCAAAATCGAATCATAGATAGTCTACCATATTTGCAACTTCATAGGACCAGAAGAAAGTTAAAATGACAAATATTGTAAATTTTATCGGTGTCCGAAAAAAAAGGGCCAAAAAACGGCGAAAAATGTCTGTTTTTTTGGGGAAATCATGAATAAAATCACCGAGTTAGAATATATCCAAAAAATGGTGGTCCTACGTTCATCGCCTAATGATATGAAACAACTCTTGAAATTTTCAAACTTCTATCTCAAACCAAATTTGAGAAATAATTCTGTAAAGACGGTCAATTTTGAAATTTTAAAGTCCCGAGATATAGAGATTTTAAGTTTAGGTGTTAAGAAGAATGTAAAATGAGTTATTAATAATGCACATAAGCATTCACAGACATTTATTCGCATCCATACTGCTGATTTAGGAATATTAAAGCCAAATATTTACCAAAAATAGCAAAAGTACCCTGAAAATCCACAAATTTCCTTGAGGCCCCTAACTCCGAATATTTTGAGATAATTGTAGATAATATTTCATATTCCTGGCATTGCGAAATATAATCTATCAGTTTAGAATGAATAAAAAGCTTCCAAAAAGTATATTAGGAAGTTAGAGCGAAAGTCTACGACTTTAGTTTCGAAGTTAGGATTTTCGAAAAATGCTACGTCATCAAATGACAAAAATTTAAAACTTAACATTCCATAGGGTGTAGTGCAATTATTATCAAAGAATCATATATGTACACTCATAAAAAGTATATTAGGAAGTGAGAACTAAGAATTTGGACTTGTATTTATAAAGATAGAGAGATATCTCTTTTTGGACCCTAAATGGGGGTTTTTGACCGAATCTGGGAGGTCCAAGGCCAGAACTTTCAAAATAATTATCAAAAGTTCTCCAATTTTTCTGTACATATTATTAACGGCAATTGTATTCACTATTTAGCATAATAGCTAAATTTGGACACATATTGAATGATTAGATTCGCCATTTTCTAATAGATTCAAAGTTCTCCATAGAATTTGTATTACAATTAAATCAATGATAAGTCGAGAATTATTTATTTTTTGACAAAGGAATGGTCGAGGAACCTATATATTTTCGCATATATCCTTTTATTTAAGGATATAATATATTATATATCTACAATAGTTTTTAAGATATGACATCAGCCTCTTTCGGGACCTTAGAGGGATATTATGGCCGAACTTTACCTATAATATGCGATATCTCAAGAACAAATGGTAGGATCTGAACAAATTTTTTTTTGAAACGATCAGAATATATTTCTGACCCAGGAATCGCTAAAAATCTGAGATCAAACTTGCGATTTCCCGAGGATTATATAAATGAACTCCCTTATTGAGCTATTCTGTTTGGATTTTATTTGCCCATTCTTTTAAATCTTTGTGTTTTATAATCTCCAAAGGTGCTAAAACAATGTTAAGGTTCATATCATTAAAAAAATATCAATAAGTTAAAAACTAATTGGTAAATGAGTTAAAATCCTCTAATAATTTTTCATTTTTTATTAACGCTAAACTTTAGGGGTTATTTCGCAAAAAAGAAAAGAAAATGCCGTCCAAATAGTGCTATCAGATGGTAGACCGATCAGTAATACAATGAAATTAGCAATAAAACATTTTGCTGTTTTTTTTTACGCCAGGCAAGATTTTTCGAGGGCGGTATCCTTAAAATGATGATCTAACATGGTACAAAGAAGTTATGGATATGAGACAAAAATATGCCCTTTTTTAGGCGACACCAGGTGGTACAAGTGGCTCTAAGTGGCGAAATATTAGCATTGAAATTCTAAAAATCAAAATTAATGTTTAGAACCCCTTTAGTGATCCTACTGAATTCGTGCTCAGCACTAGATTTCCTGCAATTTGATATATACTATATTGACCATATTTAGAGAATATTTTGGTTTCCTGTTCCTAGCAACGGCCAGGAATGTGAAAAATTCCTGGCCGTTGCTAGGCACGGTCACACAAAAATCTTTCCAATGATGGTCAATTTATATATTAAATTGCTGAAAATCTAGTGCTGAGCATGAATTCAGCATCATAAAGATGATTGCACTGTGAAAAGAAGTTATAGATGTGGGACATTTCGCAGTAAAAATTGTCGTTTTTAGAGCGACACCAGGTGATACAAGTGGCAAATGGCGAAATATTGGGCCTGGAGTTATAAAAATCAGAATTAATCTTTAGAACCCCTATAAGGATCTAAAGAAAAGCAATTTTGGTTAATTTTACTAAAAACAAATTCCCATGGGAAACACCACCCTTTAAATGAAGAATCCTGGAATGTGATGTTCTACGTACATTCTTGATCGGGACCGCGCATAATCGAGACAGCCGCTTAATGTGACAAATTTATCTACAAATAACTTACACTTGTACGTATGATATTAATAGGGGTTAAAATCTATAAATATAAGGGTTAATGCTATTTCTCACAAGTTGTAACATTCTAAGCTCAGAGCAACCTAGGTTGCTCGAGCTCTTTTGTGTGCCTTCAAAGTCCTCAAATAATAGGCGCCTATCTTCGCTCCTACGTTTTGGAAAACCAGGACACCAAAGGGGCGCAAATTTTACTACATAAGAGGCGCTCCAATTTAGGAAAGGGAGTAGTAATTCGGAGCGTTCCATTATTTTTTGACTTATGAACACACACCTGAGTGGCAGTAATGGTAAAGGGAAGCGCAAAATAGATTTTTAAAATGAATGACTACAAAATAAAATATGGCAAGTAACAACAAGGGTGGGGTCATTGCCTCTATAGGTCCGCCTCCTCCCAATCCGCCCATGATGTTCTTGGGGTATATAGAATCAACAGCTTGAATTCGACTCCACTTAAACTAAAAAAATATTTTGAATTCTAGCTGACCAGAGGAGTCTGCGAAAATTTGTAAAATTATTTTCGGTTCTGTTCACCAGGTGGCGCCTTCGCGCAGTCTTGCGTCACCCTGGAGGCGCCCCTGCATTAATTTTGCACACAACCCATCGACCTTATTTTTTAATTGTTACTTTAAATATAGATTAAATTAGTTCTCAATCTTGTTATTTGTCACATGGATTTTAAAGTTAACTTTGCCCCTCCTAATTCTGTCCATTTTCCACTAATTATTCGACTTCATTTGTTTTTTGATCCTTCAGTTAAGAGATCTCCAACATCTTTACGTTATTATCATCTTCGCAATGATATATCCATTTGTTCTTTTTCCAAAAGAATTCATTTTGATCTCACAACTATCGTTGGTTTTGATATTAAATTGTTGTCTCTATACAGCCGGGGTCACCGCATGAACAACAACTCCTCCATTTCTAATTATGTATTAAATGGATATTTCTTAAAAGTTTATTGTTTAATTTCACTTTTAAAACCGTGCGTGGACAACGAATTATCCACTTTGGATATAAATCTACAACGAAACAGAACAAGTTTGCTTTCATCCCAACATTCTGTTATTCCAAATTATGATATCTCATCATTTTTGGAATATTTTCCACAATTAAATGACTTTTTAGACACACACCCAGAATTTGGGTCTGCATTATCTAGTACAGAAATGCAGGAAATACTTTCTCAATTAGTGCAAAATCCCTCTCGTCTGGCTGATATAATGCGTCGTCACGATCAGGAGCTCCGGAATATTGAAAGTCTTCCGGGAGGATTTTCTGCTTTAGAAAGGCTTTATTCTGAAATTCAAGAACCATTGCAAGATGTTTTCGATGGGATTCTTCCTAATTTATATCTGGATCAAGATAGAAGTGATATGTTACCCACTCAAAATGCAGTAAATAGGCGTCCACTTTACAATCCCTGGAATTCTGCTTCACATAATCGTTCAGGCTTTTCAAATCATCATCGACTACGTCCCTTAAATCAATTTAATATTGATGATCATATCAGACTTCCACGAAATTCCTTACCTGATAATCATAATCCGCATATCAGTTCAAATAACTCACATATTTCTCAACAGGAAACTATTCAACCATATAGTAATTTCACTCCTGATTCTATTTATAATCGGGATAGAGGTACCTCAGATAGATTTACATCACAGCTACAAATTTTGTTTAATATGGGTTTCAGGGATAATAATCGGAATTTCGAAGCTTTGTTAGCTACAAATGGAGACATTGAGCTTGCTATACATCTCCTATTATCTAAATAAATTTGTATTATTTTTTTGTGTCTGTCAACTTTCTTAGAACCTTATGTTGTTATAACTATGATAATAATGTTATATATAATAACTATTAATTATTGTAAAAGTTTAAATCCTAGGTTCAATATTTCATATACATTCCTACGGTATTCGTCCTCCAGCATATATTTCATTGAGTTTGTAGTAAAGTGTGTTTAGCTCGAATTTGATATCATTAACTTTAAATTAATTATCTACACAGCACGCGAAATAGTAAAAGGATGAAACGTTCAACTCAAACAAGGGAGTAGCTAGAATTGACTCACGATGGTATGCGGCGACTGGGGGCTTCCCTCAAGAAGAAATGGGAATCTTAGGTGCTCAAGCATCGTCGCGCTGTTATTTGAAACCTGTATAGCAATAGTCAATCCACAATACTTCGTAGAATTGAGGTGACATGAGAACAAAATTACCATTAGCATATCAAAATGGGCATGACTAAATTCCACCATAGGACTGGACCATCCTGAGAACTAAATATCTTGACCTGATCTTTCAGTCGATGTAAATATTAAGTCTTGAATTATCAACTACACTTTTAAGGGGACATCAAATCATATGCAGTTGCCCACACTATAATACGTATCATAGCAAATAAAGGCATAAAACCAGAGTCTAATGTCTGCCTCAGGAGCCTGAATTTTTCGAATATTTGAGCAATTGTGGTGTGGTCTAGGAAAGCTCGAGCCCCCATGAATCGGCGCCTATTGTCAGCATGAAAGGTTGTGGAGCCATGAACCTTGCCATGTAGGCCCCACCCCATTATTTATGATAATTCTTTCCAGATCCCACCAGGCATATATTCATACATTTCACACTACTATCACTTTTTTTTGACATCTGAGATAGTGATCAAGAATATTTTCTGGGGGTGCAAATTCCTCCCTGAGGGGGTAGCTAGATGAAATACAGTTAATTAAGGACATACTAGTTGCATGAGACTTCACAGTGACGGCACACAATTGCGAAACTCGTACTGCTGAATATTAAAAATGTCGTACGCGTGGAAATATATGACTAACTCATTGATTCCCTGAGGTCCTGCAAGGCCGTACCTCATCATCCTTCGGCCATTATCTCCAACTTCATTTGAACTGTACGTGAGGATTTTAAAAAGATTCAAATGAATCCAAATTTTGAAAATCGGACAATTTTGATATTCTCCTGTATGAAACAAGGGTGGCACGACAGATAAAGCAGGTATTGCCATACCACTTTTCAGAGTGGTCTGGCATTGCCGTTCCTCATTTAAAACGGTCTGAAGGGCCTAGGGTGTGGAACGCTCTATACGGCATCCCTGGCCCACTTTTCAGAATGTCACGCTTGAGAAAATATGGCGATTATAGGACAAGTTGAATATAAAATGTGCATAATTCAGAATTATTTAGAAAGTCCCAAAACTTGCTGGTCATATTCATTTTGGAAAATAAATATCTTCCAAAGTTTAAACGTAATTGATTTGCTCCTTGAGAAGACTGTTAGCTATAAAATTTGTAAATTTCTGTTATATTCATTACATGATGATGATGGCGTATCCAATTAATGAGGATTCTTTGTTTACATTTTTTTTTGTATCTTCTAATGTCAGATGTAATTACTATACAGTGTGTCATAATTAATATTTAGAATTACAAATGTTTTGATATATTAAGTTATGTATGATCTACGTAGATATATTTAATAATAGTTAATATAGTCGTATAAAGTTCCAAAATTAATATTTAATGGGATATCTGTTTTCTTTTAACCACTCTACATCTTCGAGTCATCGATTCACAGTAGGTCTAAGGAATCCTGAGTCTGTTGATTTTTATATCTTTTCTTTCTTAACAGAAATTGTCCTTGACCCTTTTTTTCATCAATTCTATTTTGGTCCAACCAAAGTATTTACAATTGAATTTTGAACAATGCTTTGCGAAGGATATGATATTTTATTGACACATTATCATGTAAGAACCGCTTTACTTCTTTGGAATAGGTTAGGATCGTTGTTCATTTTAAAGAACCATTGTACTTATGAAATAGTTCTACTTAGGTCAGTAAATGAGTTTTTCATTATGTTTAAACACATACGAGAGTTCATGTTTTCAGTAAAGATGTAGGATAGGAATGTGGCCTTAAGATAGAAGGAAGTCCTCACATTGATCTTTAGCGAATGTTTTATAGTTGGCGTGAGAACTTTTTCAACCCTTTTCTCTACAATTTATTTCCCTCGTAACATCCAGATACAAGCATCTCAACTATGATATCGTATCTATCTATAATTGGGCGTTCCATAGCCTACTCTATATAAGGCCTAACAGTAAGGCTTGAAAAGAAGACCAGGGATACACTAATGGCCGAGTGTATTTAACCAACCACATTTTCTACATATAAAATTTAAATAATAAATAACCACAAGAACAGTCATATTTGTAAATACGTACTGAGAATTATTATTTTATTCAGGATATTTATATTATCTAACAGAAAAGTATTCAACTAAATTATAATTTGCTTCTGAATTGCTAATATTATTGATTCTAACATTGAAAATTATTAGTATACGTAATGCCCAGCAGTTGTTCGGCTCCAGGATGCAGAAGCAACTACGATTCAGATGACCGAATTCCTATATTCACGATGCCTGAAAACCCACCTGAACTCAATGTGCGAAACATTTTCGAGATGACGATATCGAGGTTGTTCACAAGGTTCCCAACGGAAACGGAACGTTCACAAAAGTACCACGTGCTAAACCTAAGCTGAAGGATGGCGCCATTCCATGTTTTCTTCCAGGTTGTCCATCCTATTACTCTTCCAAATCAACGTCCAAACGTACACGCTTGTCATTTGAGACGAAAGAGGAAGAAATGATGAATCAGACCCTCCAGATGAGCTTGATAACTGAAGGTGAAGAGAAAGAGAAGTACAAAATCAGCAATCTCCAGGATCTAAAGGATAAGTTGTGTCTCATTTCTTTGACTCGTAATTGGTTGTTATGGCATCGTGATAGTGTTACTGCCACGTTCATTCTCCCTAATATGGTTGAGCGAAATATTTCAGTTGATTTGTATTTGGAAGTGAATTCCTATCTAGCTACAGTGTGTTCGGAAATTATTGGCAGTAAACTTTAACTTGATGTAGTATCAAACTTGTACTTAGAAAGAGTATTATAATTTCAGGATAACTTCATTTATGTATTTTCTTACTATATTTACATCGTTTTGAGTCACACTATCATACCATGTGATTACCCAGCATCTTTTCTGAAATGCAAACTCATTCTATGTCTCAGTTTTTGTCAAAATCCCAATCACTATTTGCTATGGTATAGTAATGTTTTCTCCTATACCGCTTAATTTAGTTATAGAAATATCTAAGTATGTACATATCTTGTAGTTGTGCAATTCTTAAGTGTTTGTTCAAAAGATTCGGCAAGATATAGGCTCTGGAAGTCAGAATTAGTGGGTGTGATTGCGCTCGCAGAGAATAACAACGTAAAAGTGGAATTTCGCCCATAAAATTCATAATTCTGAACTTAACTCGTTTAAAGTAATGGAATAACTAATAATTAGTGCTATTTGTGGGGATTGAATACAAATACAATTATATTTTCTCAAATTCAATTTTTTTTTCTCGAGAAATTTGATTTTTGTAGGTAATCACTGACACACCCTCTAATTCTGACTTCCAGAGCCTATATCTTGCCGAATCCTTTGAACAAACACTTAAGAATTGCACAACTACAAGATATGTACATACTTAGATATTTCTATAACTAAATTAAGCGGTATAGGAGAAAACATTACTATACCATAGCAAATAGTGATTGGGATTTTGACAAAAACTGAGACATAGAATGAGTTTGCATTTCAGAAAAGATGCTGGGTAATCACATGGTATGATAGTGTGACTCAAAACGATGTAAATATAGTAAGAAAATACATAAATGAAGTTATCCTGAAATTATAATACTCTTTCTAAGTACAAGTTTGATACTACATCAAGTTAAAGTTTACTACCAATAATTTCCGAACACACTGTACACCGCTTGGTTTCATGGGCAAATCATTCCACTATCTATTAATTATATTGATGATATTAGACAAATTGAATCTGTTTTACAGGAGATTACCTTGAAAACTGTATCTGACTCAAACCCTGATAAAAATAAACATTATTTGCTTATATCTCGAGCAAGAGAGCACATCAGTGAGGTTGCCAATGATTTTACACATAAGGATGAGTTTGTAAATTGTTCAGACTTGGCTAAGCTCCAATTCATCTTGTGTAAATTGGATAATACATATATTCCCAAAAACCTACGTAGGTATAATGTATTTACACAAATTATGGCCATTAAGTCTCATCTCATTTCACCTCCATGTTATGGTTATCTTCAGAGTTTAGATTGTCTCTCACTACCTCATGTACATACATTAAATCAATTGTATTCTTCCTTTGGCCTTGAGAATGATTTATGTACCTATCTCTCCAGGGCTACTTCTTCATTTACTCCACAAGAAAAAAATGTGATCGTTCAAATGGACGAAATACATGTAAAATCTGATGTGTCTTATAAAGGGGGGAAAATTATCGGACCGAGTTTAAACCCTGATGACCCAACAAGAACTGTATTCTCAGTTATGGTATCTAGCTTACATAAAAAATGGTCATGTATATCTCGTCTCTTACCTTGCGCATCTATATCTGCTGAAAAGATTTTACCTATAATCAAATCCTGTATTATCGATATTAAGCATTGTGGTTTAAAGGTGCAAGTCATTTCGACCGATAACTACCCACTGAATGTTAATCTATTTAAACTATTTTCTCCAAATGACAAATTAGAGTGTAGAGTAACTCATCCATTAGATGAGAATAGGTTTTTGTTCCTTACTTTTGATTTTGTACATATATTGAAAAGTATACGTAATAATTGGCTAAATCAGAAAGATTTTGAGAAGACATTCCATTTTCCAAATATAGATAACTTTGAAGTTGATTATACCAGATATCCTCTTGAGAGTTCATTAGCATCCTTCCAAGATGTAAGGCTTCTCTATCATTCTGAAAGAGATAGTTTGGCAAAACTAGCACCACATTTAACTGTAAAAGCCTGTTTTCCATCTTGTATCGAACGACAGAATGTTAAGCTGGTGTTGAAGGTCGTAAATGAACTAACACATGCTGCTCTTGAAATCCAAAATGAAATGCGTAGCCCTGAGTATCGCAATAGTACATCTGATTTCATCAGTATACTTATTTCTCTTTGGAAAATATTCAACATTAACACTCCATTTAAGGGTATCCGTTTAAATGATAGTCTCTTAAATCCTCTGATATTGAATGATGAACGATTTTCATTTTGAACTCGTGTCGTATTTTGGCTAGATGCCTGGTATGGTTTACCTGGCAAAACTGGAAAATTGAGCAAGCAAACATATACTAGTTTTAGACACGCCTGCATTGCTTTACCAATGATTACCAACCATTTAACTCAATCTTGTGGCTTCTCATACTTATTATCTCCTTTTTACAAACTGATCCATTAGAACACCATTTTGGCCTTTATCGGATGATGTCAGGTTCTAATGATCACATTTCATATCTTCAAATTCTTGAAACCGAACGTCGTCTTAAGCTTTCTAGTATTTACATCTGTTTCATGATCAGCCAAGCTCTTTCCAATCTCTACAGTCTTTTATTAAGTCTTTTTCCCCTCCCGTTGACACCAGTTTGATGACGGTATTACGATTGAACCTTTTCTGGATGGAATTGGTGATATCTCATCAATAGAATGCAGTTGCCAAATTATTAAATCCTTAGCTTTTATTGCTGGTTATTGTGTCCATAAATACCTTCAAAAATCTCAGCCATGTTATATTTGTAGTGACACTTTGACACATGAAAAAGAAGTTATTTTGGATACAAACTCACTTTCTGAGTTTAAACTCTTACAGTTACAGATTGTGGAAGACTTAAGTATCCTTCAGAACCTGTTCTTACGTATATAGTTACCCTTTGGAAGATATTCGTTGGCATTGAAGATAATGATAAGCTGTTACCAATGCTGGTTGATTGTCCATCCAAAAACATTTTAGTTAATCTCACTTTAAATTATATGGACGAGTGTGATAGTGATGTCTGGAAAACGAGTTGTGTTAACTGTGACGTCTGTAGGGAGAGTATCTTACGTAAACTTATCTTCACTGCTGCTAATTGTCTTATCTCTAACAAGATTAAGAACTATAACTCGTTAATCGTTTCAAGAGTTGCCGAAAAGCGTAAATGAAAGAAATTTTCCTAGCTATTCGCTTCCCATCCATGCATACACCTTGTTAACCCATTTATTATATATTTGTTTGTTTGTTTTAGTTGTCAACTAGCCGAGTGACTACAATTGAGAGTGAGAGTGAGTGACTTCAAATGAGAGTGCGAGTGAATGATCAAGAGAGAAAGAGAGAGAGAGGTGCTTATTACAGAAAGAAAGGCACAATAGGGTTTATTGAGAGAAATTAATAGTACTGTTTATTGAATGTATTGTGTTATTCAACATTGAATTTGTATTATATGAATGTGAATTTACCAATAAAACATGATATTCAATCATATTGACTAATTAGTAGGTGGAAAGAATATAAAGGGCTTACAGGATAGTATTTTCTTTGTTTGAGATAAGATTGAAAAAATTTCTAGTTAAATAATGACAAAAATAAAAAATAATGATCCCGGCCATTACCGCATCCATGGTGCCTTTACTGTCAGGCCTTATATAGAGTAGGCTATGGGCGTTCGTATTCTTTGCCCACTTTATGGGATAGAAATGATTCTTTTCCCAACATGGGGCTATTGTTGGGGTAAAACTTCGAGTATTTAAAGGTTAACGTTAATCAAAATGGACAGAATTTCAATTTCTGATAAAGCTTCGTGCTCTTTGAATAACATTTCAAGCATATCGGTAGCGAAAACTCTTGGATTTAGCTTACAGCATATGATGGAAAGAGAGTATAAGATGTTAAGTGTGGGTACATCCCCGATTTTAAAAATATTTACGTATTATAATCCGTTTTCGATTCTTACTTTTAGTTTTTGTTATACTAGTATATAGCACTTCAAAGTCGTTTTTTCTCGTTTTTGGTTGGGACATCCTAATGATACACCCCCTCCACTCAAAGTAATTTTGGAACAAATTGGTAGTAATCATGTCCCGAGATACGGGGATTATAAGCTCAAAATTAAAAACAAAGTAAAATGAGTCATTCCCTTAATTGCCTAAGATTATTGCTGCGTCATTTCCGGTTGAAGCTATTTTTAGTAGGGAAGCCATGCAAGTTTGGGGTAGTTACTATAAATATAAAAATCTCAGGTGCAAAATAGGGATATTATTAAAGATAAATAAAAGTATTTACACGCATATATTCGCATTTACCCTAATGATTTTACATATTCGAATCAAGTCTGAGGAAGAAAATATTTATTTTGAAAATCACCAAATTTCCTTAAAGACCCCTTAATATTTTTCGGGTATTAGTGAATAATAATTTATATTACTGCTACTTAGTGCATTTCATAAGTACTGAGCCGTTATAAAACTACTTTTCGCTAAAAACAGCATTAGCTTCCATGTATTGGGAACCATTTCGTTCCTGGAGACATCGATCTGGACTTCTTCCCACTCCTGCTAATCCGTGTCAACCCCCCTTCTTTCGCTTCGCTCACTAGGGGGTAAATGGTGCTTCGCACCAAACTTACAGTATTCTCTCTCTGACAGCACACCGCCCTCGACTGTAGCATCGCTCCCATCGCAATTCATCTCTATCCCCACCTTACCACCTGTACCCACCTCATCTCTATCCCCACCTTACCACCTGTCCCGTGGACATGCAACCAAGATGTCCTTCGATATATCAATGCTCGCAATCTCAAGAACAAATCTTCCTATTTCATTGACTACATCTCTGATCACACTCCTGACCAGTGGCGGCGTTAGAGGGGGCGCAGGATTTATAGGTTTATATTTACGAAATTTTTGTTCTATTTTATATGAGATTAAGTGAAATTTTGTGAAAGAAACTGGAACAATATATTACTAAAGTCACATAACTAAAATAAAAAGTTAAACTAAGCGGATCCTTCGGTTCTTCTCTGCGAACCGATTCAGAATGTCTTCTTCGTCGATAAGGGAAAGTATATTACGATTCACGTGCAGCACCCCCAAGTCGCTTCCCCGCTCTTCTGACATTGTCGAACGAAGGTATGATTTAATTCGCTTCAGTGCACTGAATGACCTTTCTGCCGAGGAGCTCGAAACTGGAACTGTCGCAGCTACTTGAATAGCTGTGAAGATATGTGGAAAAAGAATCTTGTGTGGAGACATGAACACGTAGAATTCCAGCAAAGTCTTCGGAATCTCTTCCTCTCTCGTGAACATATCCTTCAACAAAGCAATCTCAGATTCTATCGCTGCCAATGTATCTCCATAAAATATACTATAGTGTCGACAGAACGCCTTGATGTCAGCGACATCCAAGAAAGTACAGCTTCCGGGAGAGAGTGCTACAGTTCCGTTGTACACGGCGCGGTTCTCATGGTTCATGAAGCGTCGATCGAGCTCCTTCGCGAGTGTGTTACATAGTAGCAGGAACAGTCACGTCGATAGTCATCTGGGCCCTCGAAGTTACCAACATGCTTACCTTTGGCTCTACGGAAGCTTCGTATACGATGAGCTGGAAGAACAGGAAACTCACATAGGGTGGTCAACTCCACAGCCTCGCTCCAGATGCAGTTCCATATCTCATCAGGGTAAGGATGCTCGGGGCTGTTTGAGACGATGCCGCTCAGAGTCTTCACAGTTTCGAGGGCATCCACCATTGTCTCTGTCTTGCCCTGAAGCTTCTCCGTAGCCACCGCACACATGTGCAGCAACCAACGCATTGTCAATAAGTGGACTACGAAACAAGAAGTGAGCTTTTGTTGTAGGTTGCGTGCGGTAGTCCCACGTCCCCACTCTCTCCCGCAAACTCGTCGATGACGTCACTCACAGCGTCCAGAGTTACAGACAGCATAAACAAGGCTCTGTACTAACAGACCCACCTAGTCTCAGAGATACTGGGAATATCACGCGTCTGATGTCCGGGGTGAAGTTCATTTTGAATTGCAACATAACGGTAATGAACGACGCTGGTAGACAAGAAGTTGTGAAGTTGTTGTAGAGTAACGAAAGGGTCACAAACTTGACCGTGAGTCTTCACTAGATCCACCACAACAAGGTTGAAGCGGTGGGCGTAACAATGTACATAGGTTGCATGAGGCACTACCTCTTTGAAGCGTTGTTGCACACCGCTGAGGTGACGACTCATAACTGCCGCCCCGTCATAACATTGCGAACAGCACCGCTGTGGATCGATGCCACTTGTCTGCAGAGTGTCGAGGATAGTTTCACAGAGTCTTCCTGCGTCCAATCTCTGACGCTCCTTGAAGCAAAGAAAGGCCTCATGAATCTCGCCGTCCCTGACATACGAAGGACGATTGACATTTGCTCCGCCTTGGACGTGTCACGCGTTTCGTCAGCCATGACAGCATACACTCCTGCCTCGACAACTTGGGCGACTATGAGCTGACGAACCAAAGAACTGGCAGAAGACAATATCATTCTGTATGTCATGATGGACGTATTTCGAGTTTTGTGGTCCAGAGTCGAGACGTCTGCGCACCACGTCGTCATACACACTAGTCAACGAAACTATGGCCAAAAAGTTTCCTCGATTGAGTGTGGGATTGTTGGTGTCGATTTGCTCACGATGGCCCCTGAGAGCAATTCCTTGCAGTGCACAGAGGAGGATGCAGCGGATGATGCAGATGATGTAATGGCGGTTTTCATCGATTTCCAGCTTGTGTGCTGCTGATATGCTGCTGGCAACTGACTGGATGGCTGACGACTTCACCTTCTCGGCCATTTGCCATTTTACCATTGCAGACTTGTGTTGCTCGCTGGCATTGTGATCCTCTATCTTTTTTTCCCTTGAGCAAAGTTTTGCATTCCTTTGGTACGGTAAGCGTTATAGCCGGCAATAACGTAGTGACGACAAGCGTAACAGAATACAGCATTTGCCTTTTGACTGTATTCAACCCACTGAAACATTCCATACCAATCAGGATTGAAGCGGCGGCCAGTGGTGCCAAACAAAGGAAAAGGATGCAATTTGGGCTGGGTGGGCTTCTCGTCTGCGCAAGAGGACAGATCATCTGGGCCAGGAGCTTCAGTTCTATGACGTTTAGTAGCTGCGGGAGGAATGTCACTCATTTTGGATACTAAGGTACTAACAAAAACGCACTAAATAATATTAATCAGAAGAAAAACATAATTTCAACATTGAAGTCGGTTTTAGATCCCAAACATACAATGCTGGTTATGGATACAATCTAAAAAATGAGACATTTTTGAGCTCCCTTCCTTTATTTTGCGACCCCTGATGAAAACAACTGGCGCCGCCCCTGCTCTTGACATCGTCGTAATAACTGAGACCTGGCTAACGACTAAGGATGATGCGGCACGAGCTGAATGTACCCCATCAGGATACATCCTTCTTGACCAAGTGAGGCAAACTCGACGTCATGGTGGCGGCGTTGCACTACTCATTCGCAACATGATCACAGCCAAACGTAACCCGCCTACACATCATTCTTCGTTTGAATTCGCTGACTGGACTCTATGTAGAAACAATATTCGGATCCGTATCATCGTCATCTACAGACCTCCCTTTTCAGTGAATCACCCTGTTACCAACTCTACTTTCATCAGCGAATTCTCCTCTTTTCTCGAATCAGTGGTCATCTGTTCCGAACCACTCATTATTACCGGGATTTCAACATCCATATGGACATTCAATCTGATTCAACGCAGTTCAGAGAGCTTCTGGAGACCTTTTCTCTTGTTCAACATGTTCGCCAACCTACACATGAAAAGGGACACACATTAGACCTCATCATCACACGCTCATCTGATCAAATCGTTTCATCTGATCCTGTCTCTGACGAACTCTTCTCCGACCATTTCTCCATCTCATGTTCATTGACTTTTCAAAAACCCAATCTTGAAGCCAAGGAAATCACTGCCCACCCCAAGACTTTTGATCAACAACCCTTTCTTGACGATCTTGCTTCTTCAGATCTCTGTTGCAATCCTCCTGATGATCCCTACGCACTGTTTGACTCGTACAACACCACGTTAAAGGCTGGCTATCTTCGAAAAACATGCTCCACCAAAAAAGAAAACCATCATTACTCGCTGCCTAGTCCCTTGGTTTAATATAGCCACCAAACAGTCCAACAAAGTGAAGAGAAAATCAGAAAGGAAGTGGCTACCACAGAAAAAGAAACCTTGCGACCTCCTTGATGAACCATGAGCGTTGCCAGTTCTACTCCCAATGGGTCAGTGAGAACTGTGAAGATAAACGGCTCCTTTTCCAGAAGGCTAAGAAACTGCTTGGACTCAAACAATGCACATCAACGCCCTTCAGCGGGGCTATTACAGCTCAGGAGTTCGCAGATTTCTTCACAATGAAGGTAGACAATATCATCTCTAAAATTGATTCTCTACATCCTTCACAGATACCCTCCCACCTAGATCACAAGAAGGCTTCCTGTTCTACTATTACAGAGTTTCGAAAGCTATCTGATCAAGACATCAGTATGGTGAAATCGGCTACATGTAAGACGTGTGAAGCTGATCCCATCCCTACTACGCTGCTGAAATCCTCCATACACACTTTCATCACTCACCAACCAATGGTCGGATTAGAGCCTTTTTTAAAAAAATTACCATAATTTGATTTCTGATGCAATTGTCGCTAGATATCTGCAATTAAATCAGCAATTCAACGAGTATTATAAAAGGAACTCTCTTTTAGATATGTTTTGAAGGGTTTCCAGATGCCATTCTTCTGAACTTTTGCAATATAAATAAATATAAAATAGGTAAAAAACCAAGTGATAGATGCGTCACAACCCTCCAATAATTACAATTTTTAGTAGCGCTAAACTTTAGGGAGAAAACCTACCGTCTAGCTAGTCGATTAGGTAGACCACTCAGTAATACAATGAAGTCAACGACAAAAACTTTTGGAATTATTTCACGTCAAGCAAAGTCATTCGAGTGCGGTATCCTTAAAATTTGTTTTTTGCACCAAAATCCCAAAACCTTTTGGTGCACTTTTGAAGTGCGAAAATCTTTACATAGATTAACAACATGGAAGTGGATTTTTCGCAAAATCTTAACCGCTAATCCTTTGTAGCAGCATGAATCATTAAATATTCAAGCTATTTTGAGTTTTTCGACTGGAATACAGTCATTCTTCTCACAGATTTCTTATGAGTGGGGCTAATTCAAAGGCTCCTTAAATCTTGGATAATCTTAACTACTTGTATTAAGGACTATTTATTCGCAAAATCATACATTCTTTCCTTTTTCAACAACCATTCCTGTATACTTCCCATTTCTACCAGCCTTGCATCTCAGCTGGTTCCTCTACATGCTCATTCATTATGCTCCACTGCAGGAAGGCCTTTTGAAATATCTCTACTCTCTTCGATAGATGCATATCTCTCCCACTAGTCCCACTTCCCATCTAGTATAAGTTACATGCACCTTGATAATCCGAGTTACACACCACGTCAGGGTGGCCTTACAACAATACTGTACCGAGATAGCATGACAGTTAAGTGCAATTCTTCCGGAGAACTTTCTTCTTTTTAATTCTCTGACTGGAGCCTTTGTTCTAGAGCAGTGGTTCCCAACTGGTGGTCCGCGTCCCCATGTGGGGCCGCAGAACTCAATGTATGGGGCCATTTGATCACTTAGGAATCTATCTGCAATAATATATATTCATCATAAATTTGAAAATCACTTTTTGTCGCCATCACTATTGCTGCAGGTCTAAATGGGGGTTCTTCTGGCGGCGAACGTTGGGAACCACTGTTCTAGAGGTATACACCTGCGCATCATTATCATCTACAGACCTGATTCAACGGATTCTGACTACTTATCATACAAATAAGCATTATGGTCTATGGACAATGGTAATCTCACTACCTATGGATTTTGACCCCAACAAATTAACTAGAATTTAATGCTAACAAACTTGAATCGCTCAATAGTGAATTTTTACATAGGTAGTGATAATTTTAAAGAATAAATTGCACAACCATAGCTACCTAAGATACTAAAGCAATGGCGCCAACTTTAATTTCTGGACCATGGATTGGTTAAACCAGTTAATTGTTAAATCACTATTTTAACTTAGACGATTCCTTTTCTTGTCTAATAGCATAATTATTTTAGTATTATTTCTTCTAATGTCTAATTTGTCAATAAACC
The DNA here is from genome assembly GCA_963281255.1 of Aphrocallistes beatrix. Taxonomy (NCBI): domain Eukaryota; kingdom Metazoa; phylum Porifera; class Hexactinellida; order Sceptrulophora; family Aphrocallistidae; genus Aphrocallistes; species Aphrocallistes beatrix. The sequence goes on from OY725495.1 coordinate 2,386,412, forward strand.
CCAATTGTCCTATAGTTTCTGCAGGGTAAACAAGTTAATTTAATTAAGGTTGGCTTTTCCTATAATAGCTAACTTTTGACTTTTTCAACCGATTCATTTAATTTTACACAAAAACATTAATTACAAGTTGTTTGTGGCAATAATAAAAATTTTAAATATTATATAGCAGTGTGTAACGGAAAATCGGAGTAGCTTCTTGAACTTTCAAGGGCTGATTTGGTTTTTGGAGGACTTGATTTCCGAGATGAGAAAGTAGTTAGTTACTATAATTATCGGATTTTAATACCAAAGTGTTGTAATTCCAAACTTTTTTAGAAAGGATCAATTGACACAGTTGTAATTATCTTTCTTAAAATGTCCCATCGCCACACCTTATAATGACACCATTCTCGCAATTTATCAACATGCTTATCCTCAAATATCATTAGTACTGTTGCGTGATATCTTGAGATCGTAATACAGTCAGGTTCGCTTATTATGAACCCGCTTAATATGAACATTCGTTTAATGTGAACAAACTCTCAGGTCCCAATTCAATAGGTTCCATAGGATTTGTATTAGGTCAAGTCCGCTTAAGGATACTACCGCCCTCGAAAAAACATATGATTTGCATTACAGCATACGATGAAAGAAGAGCTATAAGGGATGTTAAGCATGGGGAGGTATCTCCATCAAGAAATACTGGCACATTCAAAACCGTTTTTGATTCTCATTTCTAGATTTTGAGATACAGTGTCTCAAAGTCTGTTTTTTGAATTTTCCGCTAGCACATCTTAATGGTAGAAATTTAGACACTCAATGAATTGTTTATGACATACCAAGGAATCAAATGCTTCCAAAATCGAATCATAGATAGTCTACCATATTTGCAACTTCATAGGACCAGAAGAAAGTTAAAATGACAAATATTGTAAATTTTAAAAAGGGCGAAAAATGTCTGTTTTTTTGGGGAAATCATGAATAAAATCACCGAGTTAGAATATATCCAAAAAATGGTGGTCCTACGTTCATCGCCTAATGATATGAAACAACTCTTGAAATTTTCAAACTTCTATCTGAAACCAAATTTGAGAAATAATTCTGTAAAGACGGTCAATTTTGAAATTTTAAAGTCCCGAGATATAGAGATTTTAACTTTAGGTGTTAAGTAGAATGTAAAATGAGTTATTAATAATGCACATAAGCATCCACAGACATTTATTCGCATCCATACTGCTGATTTTGGTATATTAAAGCCAAATATTTACCAAAAATAGCAAAAGTACTCTGAAAATCCACAAATTTCCTTGAGGCCCCTAACTCCGAATATTTTGAGATAATTGTGGATAATATTTCATATTCATGGCACTGCGAAGTATAATCTATCAGTTTCGAATGAATAAAAAGCTTCCAAAAAGTATATTAGGAAGTTAGAGCGAAAGTCTACGACTTAAAAAAAAACAGCAAAATGTTTTATTGCTAATTTCATTGTATTACTGATCGGTCTACTATCTGATAGCACTATTTGGACGGCATTTTTTTTAATTTTTTACGAAATAACCCCCTAAAGTTTAGCGTTAATAATAAAAGAAAAATTATTAGAGGATTTAACTCATTTACCAATTAGTTTTTAACTTATTTGATATTTTTTTAATGATATGAACCTTAACATTGTTTTAGCACCTTTGGAGATTATAAAACACATAGATTTAAAAGAATGGGCAAATAAAATCCAAACAAAATAGCTCTATAAGGGAGTTCATTTATATAATCCTCGGGGAATCGCAAGTTTGATCTCAGATATTTAGCGATCACTGGGTCAGAAATAAAATTCTGATCGATTCAAAAAAAAATTTGTTCGGATCCGACCATTTGTTCTTGAGATATCGCATATTATAGGTAAAGTTCGGCCATAATATCCCTCTAAGGTCCCGAAAGAGGCTGATGTCATATCTTAAAAACTATTGTAGATATATAATAGATTATATCCTTAAATAAAAGGATATATGCGAAAATAAATAGGTTCCTCGACCATTCCTTTGTCAAAAAATAAATAATTCTCGACTTATCATTGATTTAATTGTAATACAAATTCTATGGAGAACTTTGAATCTATTAGAAAATGGCGAATCTAATCATTAAATATGTGTCCAAATTTAGCTATTATGCTAAATAGTGAATACAATTGCCGTTAATAATATGTACAGAAAAATTGGAGAACTTTTGATAATTATTTTGAAGTTCTGGCCTTGGACCTCGCAGATTCGGTCAAAAACCCCCATTTAGGGTCCAAAAAGAGATATCTCTCTATCTTTGTAAATACAAGTCCAAATTCTTAGTTCTCACTTCCTAATATACTTTTTATGAGTGTACATATATGATTCTTTAATAATTATTGCGCTACACCCCATGGAATATTAAGTTTTTTAGATTTTTGTCGTATGATGACGTAGCATTTTTCGAAAATCCTAACTTCGAAACTAAAAGTCGTAGACTTTCGCTCTAACTTCCTAATATACTTTTTATGAGTGTACATATATGATTCTTTAATAATTATTGCGCTACACCCCATGGAATATTAAGTTTTTTAGATTTTTGTCATATGATGACGTAGCATTTTTCGAAAATCCTAACTTCGAAACTAAAAGTCGTAGACTTTCGCTCTAACTTCCTAATATACTTTTTGGAAGCTTTTTATTCATTCTAAACTGATAGATTATACTACTTCGCAGTGCCAGGAATATGAAATATTATCTACAATTATCTCAAAATATTCGGAGTTAGGGGCCTCAAGGAAATTTGTGGATTTTCAGGGTACTTTTGCTATCTTTGGTAAATATTTTGCTTTAATATACCAAAATCAGCAGTATGGATGCAAATAAATGTATGTGGATGCTTATGTTCATTATTAATAACTCATTTTACATTCTTCTTAACACCTAAACTTAAAATCTCTATATCTCGGGACTATAAAATTTCAAAATTGACCGTCTTTACAGAATTATTTCTCAAATTTGGTTTGAGATAGAAGTTTGAAAATTTCAAGAGTTGTTTCATATCATTAGGCGATGAACGTAGGACCACCATTTTTTGGATATATTCTAACTCGGTGATTTTATTCATGATTTCCCCAAAAAACAGACTTTTTTGGCCCTTTTTTTTCGGACACCGATAAAATTTACAATATTTGTCATTTTAACTTTCTTCTGGTTCTATGAAGTTGCAAATATGGTAGACTATCTATGATTCGATTTTGGAAGCGTTTGATTCCTTGGTATGTCCTAAACAATTCATTGAGTGCCTAAATTTCTACCATTAAGATGTGCTAGCGGAAAATTTGAAAAACAGACTTTGAGACACTGTATCTCAAAATCTAGAAATGAGAATCAAAAACGGTTTGGAATGTGCCAGTATTTCTTGACTTCACTATTTAGCATAATAGCTAAATTTGGACACATATTTAATGATTAGATTCGCCATTTTCTAATATATTCAAAGTTCTCCATAGAATTTGTATTACAATTAAATCAATGATAAGTCGAGAATTATTTATTTTTTGACAAAGGAATGGTCGAGGAACCAGTCGAGGAAGGAATCTTTGTGTTTTATAATCTCCAAAGGTGCTAAAACAATGTTAAGGTTCATATCATTAAAAAAAATTCAAATAAGTTAAAAACTAATTGGAAAATGAGTTAAAATCCTCTAATAATTTTTCAATTTTTATTAACGCTAAACTTTAGGGGGTTATTTCGCAAAAAATAAAATAAAATGCCGTCCAAATAGTGCTATCAGATGGTAGACCGATCAGTAATACAATGAAATTAGCAATAAAACATTTTGCTGTTTTTTTTTACGCAAGGCAAGATTTTTCGAGGGCGGTATCCTTAATATGAAGTATCCCTACTATGAACAGATGTTTTGGTCTCCTGGTGGTTCACAATAAGCGACCCTGACTGTATTTTGTGATGGGGCGCCTGCATTTGTCAGAATCTTGAAGATGTCATTTGTCAGAATTTCCATCACTGGCATTTGTCAGAATTTCCATCACTGGCATTTGTCAGAATGGTTTTTATCGAGTTTTGACTTTTCAGAATAGTTTTTATTGAGTTCTGACTTTGTCAGAATGGTTTTTATCGAATTCTGCACTTGTTAGAATGAGATTTTTAGAGTTCTGCACTTGTTAGAATGGAATTTCTAGAATTCTACTAAATGCCACTCAATCGCCCAGTCACGAAATTAAAATGCCACTTTCACATTCAAATATGGACACTATTTCGAACATAAAATGCCCCTTTTCACACCTTTCTTTTACATATTACTCTCGAAAATGCTCACTTTGCTCTCCCATTCATTCTGAAAGAAACAAAATGCCACTCAACCACACTCCCACGAAACTAGAGTAGAACCTGACTCCCATTCTAACAAAGACATAACTCAATAAAAACTATTCTGACAAAGTCAGAACTCAATAAAAACTATTCTGACTAACGCCAGTAATGGAAATTCTTACAAATGACAACTTCAAAATTCTGACAAGTGCAGCGTCCCCCTTGAGATCCTAATATTAAGGATACCGCCCTCGAAAAATCTTGACTGGCGTAAAAAAAAACTGCAAAATGTTTTATTGCTAATTTTATTGTATTACTGATCGGTCCACCATCTGATAGCACTATTTGGACGGCATTTTTTTGTATTTTTTGCGAAATAACCCCCTAAAGTTTAGCGCTAATAAAAATTGAAAATTATTAGAGGATTTTGACTCATTTACCAGTTAGTTTTTAACTTATTTGATATTTTTTTAATGATATGAACCTTCACATTGTATTAGCACCTTTGGAGATTATAAAACACAAATATTTAAAAGAATGGGCAAATAAAATCCCAACAAAATAGCTCTATAAGGGAGTTCATTTATATAATCCTCGGGAAATCGCAAGTTTGATCTCAGATATTTAGCGATCACTGCGTCAGAAATAAAATTCTGATCGTTTCAAAAAAAAATTTGTTCGGATCCGACCATTTGTTCTTGAGATATCGCATATTATAGGTAAAGTTCGGCCATAATATCCCTCTAAGGTCCCGAAAGCGGCTGATGTCATATCTTAAAAACTATTGTAGATATATCATATATTATATCCTTAAATAAAAGGATATATGCGAAAATATATAGGTTCCTCGAACATTCCTTTGTCAAAAAATAAATAATTCTCGACTTATCATTGATTTAATTGTAATACAAATTCTATGGAGAACTTTGAATCTATTAGAAAATGGCGAATCTAATCATTAAATATGTGTCCAAATTTAGCTATTATGCTAAATAGTGAATACAATTGCCGTTAATAATATGTACAGAAAAATTGGAGAACTTTTGATAATTATTTTGAAAGTTCTGGCCTTGGACCTCGCAGATTCGGTCAAAAACCCCCATTTAGGGTCCAAAAAGAGATATCTCTCTATCTTTGTAAATACAAGTCCAAATTCTTAGTTCTCACTTCCTAATATACTTTTTACTAGTGTACATATATGATTCTTTGATAATAATTGCACTACACCCTATGGAATGTTAAGTTTTAGATTTTTGTCATATGATGACGTAGCATTTTTCGAAAATCCTAACTTCGAAACTAAAAGTCGTAGACTTTCGCTCTAACTTCCTAATATACTTTTTGGAAGCTTTTTATTCATTCTAAACTGATAGATTATACTTCGCAGTGCCAGGAATATGAAATATTATCTACAATTATCTCAAAATATTCGGAGTTGGGGCCTCAAGGAAATTTGTGGATTTTCAGGGTACTTTTGCTATTTTTGGTAAATATTTGGCTTTAATATACCTAAATCAGCAGTATGGATGCGAATAAATGTCTGTGGATGCTTATGTTCATTATTAATAACTCATTTTACATTCTTCTTAACACCTAAACTTAAAATCTCTATATCTCGGGACTATAAAATTTCAAAATTGACCGTCTTTACAGAATTATTTCTCAAATTTGGTTTGAGATAGAAGTTTGAAAATTTCAAGAGTTGTTTCATATCATTAGGCGATGAACGTAGGACCACCATTTTTTGGATATATTCTAACTCGGTGATTTTATTCATGATTTCCCCAAAAAACAGACTTTTTTGGCCCTTTTTTTTCGGACACCGATAAAATTTACAATATTTGTCATTTTAACTTTCTTCTGGTTCTATGAAGTTGCAAATATGGTAGACTATCTATGATTCGATTTTGGAAGCGTTTGATTCCTTGGTATGTCCTAAACAATTCATTGAGTGCCTAAATTTCTACCATTAAGATGTGCTAGCGGAAAATTAAAAAAACAGACTTTGAGACACTGTATCTCAAAATCTAGAAATGAGAATCAAAAACGGTTTGGAATGTGCCAGTATTTCTTGATGGAGATACCTCCCCACGCTTAACATCTCTTATAGCTCTACTTTCATCGTATGCTGTAATGCAAATCATATGTTTTTTCGAGGGCGGTATCCTTAAGTAATCATGGATGATTTAGTACCGTGATATCTTGAGATCGTAATATTTTGAGATATCGTAGCATTCAGAGATTTTGTTTGGCTGACTCAAATGGCCTTGTGGTTCAATCGGTTTCATTGCGGCACTAAATTGTGGCACATGACTAAATTTGATGGCACGCGACACAATTTACTATGGTAGAACCCCATATGGACCATAAATTATTAAAATATAATTGATCAATGGTTCATATGGGGTTTAACCATAGTAAATTGTGTCGTGTGCCACTAAATTGTGTCGCGTGCCACAATGAAAACGATTGAACCACAAGGCCATTTGAGAAGACAAACAAAATCTCAGAATGCTACGATATCTCAAGATATTACGATCTCAAGATATCACGCAACATTACTATTTGTATTAACTTTGAACGATATGATCCAACATAAAAACAACTACGGAGAATATCAGAGTTATCGAAAATTCATAAATAATAGCTACGTATTTCATAACTAAATTTGATGGATATTTAAGTGAACCTAAAAGATCAATAAGTCAGTATTGAGATTCTACAATGTCTACATCATTAATTATTTCAATGTTCAGATTAATTGTTAATAAATCTTGACAATAAGTAGACTCGTTGGACAGTTTAAGATATAAAAATATAGCAGTGGTATACCCAAGAGGGTCATGGCCCCCCGAAATTTTTTGATTGTGGGTTTGATAAGACTACCAATCAATAATATATAATTATTCCAGTTTTTTTATTTCTACATCCTATGAAGTAGTAAGATAAATCTAATAAAATTTATTTTATTCTATTATCACAAACGTCTACAAAACAATATCAATTTTTCTTTTCTTATTTGCCATTCTACTAATAATATCATCTGGATGCAGACCCAAAACGCGTTCATTAATGGCTATAAGGCAGGGGTTCTCAACCTTTTACGGATTGCGTACCCCATGAGGTGAAAGGAAAAGTCCAGGTACCCTCGATTCAAATCTAGCAAGATTCCGCTAAATTATTATATGTTGATATAATTTGTAATATGATGAACACAACATAATTTACGTATTTAGAAAAAGTTAAATAATTAGGACAAAGTTTAATGAGATGGCTGGGGTTCTGTTTTAGATAAAGCTACGCGGAGGTCAGGCTCTACGCATAAACGAGCACGATATCTCTTTTTTCAAAGAGTGCACTCTAGACAACATGTTCCCACGAGAAAGCCAACGAACCTTTGTGTGAAAGAGCAGCTATTTTGTTCATCATCAGATTCTTGGCATCATAATCGGAAGAGACGAGTATTGAGAGCACTTGACTTGATGAAATTAACCATATTGATTACATCGTCAAGGGTTGCTTTTAGCTCAGATGGTAGCGTCTTAGATGCCAGAGCATATCTGTGTATCATGCAGTGGGTATGCTTAGTATCAGGATTGACTGCTTTCACTCGTGCCCGAAATCCTGAACGATTGGCAAGCATTGCAGTAGCCCCATCAGTGGTGCACACACTTACATTGTTCCATGAAAGTCCTCTTCTCTTAAAATATTCAGAAACTTCCGTGAAACATCCTCTCCCTTTTGTAGTGGATTCTAGACAATGACAAAACAAGAATTCTTCCTTAAAGTCTCCCACTAGTAGATACATCAGTCGACTCGACTAGCTGGGTTGCAAATTTGTTGAGGTGCACCACGTATTTCTGTTGCTCCTGCTGCTCAATATCTTCTGCAATATCACATATTCGCCATTGAACTGTATCGTTGGATAGAGGCACATAACTGATCTCCTTTTCTCCATGATCTCCAATTAGACAGCGAAAGATGTCCTTGCAACATGGTAGTATGAGCTTCTCATTGATTTATTTGATTTACCAGACCACTCTTATTTAAACGCACTCTCTTCACTCCGATTTCCATTCGTTTGAAGGATGCAGCATCTTTATCTACTAACTCGGGATGACATCCGCTAAGATGCCTCTTGAGTAAGCTTGGCATCATCGATTGATCAGAAGGACCTTAAAACACACTACGCAGTGTGGTAGTTCGCGTCCATTCAGCATAAGTATGAAACCGTGTTGAATATAATTATCATTAATTTTTGTTTTTCCCCCGATTCCTTAAGTAATGAATTTGCCATTTGAGTAACGGTTCAAATTTTAAGTTGATCTGAAATTTTGTGAAATTTGAATTTATTTTTAGAATTTATATCTAGAAATTGAAACCCGAAAATGGTATAGTCAAATGAAGTTCATAAATAGTATCTACCCAGCTTTTATTTGTCCATTCATAAATTCGTGTCAAAATATACACTGGTAAATAGCAAACTGACATAATTAACCAAAGAATACGTCTGTCAAAATTACGGTTTACTTTTGACAGGTCTCGAATCAGAAGAAATTACCAGACATAATTTCATAGTACTTCTAGACATTTAAAGTTGGTTCAGCGTACCTCTCGAAAGCATCTGGCGTACCCCTAGGGGTACGCGTATACCCAGGTTGAGAACCCCTGCTATAAGGGCTAGTCCTGTTAACCTTTCTTTTTTGTCATCGTGTAGAGCAGTAGAGATTCATAGAGCAGTAGAGATTCATGGAAATTAACTGTTATTCAGTATTACTTAACTAGTATGAACTTAGTACGTATAGTAGGCAATTGTTAAGTAGTATATAGTTTAATCTGAGTGTAGTATCTTTATCTCTACTGCTCTACATTACCCCCTCCCTCTAGGCGATCAGTCTATTGCCGGCATACGTATGTCGCAGACCAGCAGAGGCAAAGGTCGTTACCCAGATATTAAGTAGTATCGGATAGTAAGGTCAACTTGGAAGAGGCATTTGAGATTTTGAGGGAGCTGGATTCGCCCCTCGATAGTAGTCAAGCTATGATCTCAATGTTTAGGCAGGATTGGGAACCTGGGACACCGATCAACGATTTCTTCTATTACTTGGTGAGTGCATCCGAAATGGCGAAAGCGCCATTGCATATGCCATGTGTGCTCCTGCTAAACCAATTGCATTAACGTTGTGAAATATGAAGATGAGGGGTACTCACCGCGGACATCGATTTCAATGAACTCGAGGGAGAGGCAAGCTTTCTGGTTATCCTCGGGAATTGAGGTGTTACATTTGTGGGAGGATTGGACACTTTGCGAGAGAATATGAACATCAGTTTTGTCAAAAGTGCGGCTGGAAAGGTCATGGTCGAAGAGACTGTCAGGCAAGGAAGGAGAAACGAATTAACTGTGTCGAGCTGCATTCTAATGCATCCCTTACTAATACCAACGATGGGAATATAGGAGGGGTAGTAATTGCCATTTGGGTGAATGGAAAGCCTACCAGAGCTATGATTGACACCGGAGCTCAACCGTCAGTTATGGATGAGAAGACACTCGATAGTTTAGGACTTAGATGCAAACCTGATCCTGGAATAGTCCGAGGGGTATGTGCTACTCCAATCGATACGCTAGGTTTTGTAGAGGTGGAAATTGATCTAGGAAATGGGCGAGTGCGCGAACATACGTTTACGATTCTAGATAGTCCTGAACCTACAGTGATTTTGGGAAGGGAGTTCTTACTGAGGTTCGATTCTTTTGAGATTGATTGGGGAGAAGAAAGGTACGTATGGGTCAATTTTGGCTAGAAACAGTTACAAGTGTTCAGGGAGGATTGCCATTAGCACGCGCCGAAGCAGTAAACCAAGTGCTGAGTATGGCTGAGGATGGTAAAGAAGATACATATGATATTAATTCAGAGTTGGATTGTCAACAAAAAGAAAAGCTAGGAACTTTACTAACGGAATTCGAGGACGTTTTTGCACCTAATCCGAAGAAACCATCGGTAACTCACTTAACAGAACATTCTATTGTGACGGGTAATGCCCGTCCAGTGAGGGCTAAGAATATCAGGGTGTCGCCTCAGATTGAAAAGGAGATTAATACTCAAATTCAGCAAATGCTCGAAAACGGGATTGTTAGACCGTGGAATTCTCCCTGGGCGAGCAGAGTTATTCTCGTGACCAAGAAAGATGGAACACAAAGGTTTGCCGTAGATTATCGCGCGTTGAATAACTGCACGAAGAAGGACAGTTATCCTATTCCAGAAGCGAGGGATATCTTGGACAAACTAAAAGAGAGTCGCTACTTTTCGACGCTTGACGGAGCAAGTGCATATTGGAGCATCCCCATAGCTGAAATTGATCGAGAGAAAACAGCCTTTCTTACCCCGAGAGGACAGTTCGAGTTTGTGTGATGGAATTTGGTCTGTGCAATGCCCTTTTGTCGTACCAATGCGGGGTTGATGAAGCCCTAGGAAGCGCTAGTAATAGCCAAGCATACATCGATGATACCATAACGTATTCGCAAAGTTTTGGTAAGCATTTATAACACCTAAGAGATGTTCTGGTATGCTTTCGTCCTGCAGGCTTGCAGCTGAGGAAGAATAAATGCAAAATTGGGTACCAGAGTATCGAGTTTGTGGGGCATTTGCTAACACCAGAGGGACACCAGCTAATCGATTCACTGGTAGGTAGAATTAGCAGACAGGCACGCCCTAACAATGTAAGGACACTAAAATCTTTCTTGGGGTTGGTAAATTATTATCGCGAATTTCTTCCTCGGATGGCGGATATAGCAATCCCTCTATTCCGCCTCACGAGAAAAGGAGTCAAATGGGATTGGGATGGGTCGTGTGAACGAAGCTATACTAACTGCGTGAAACATTAGAAGGGAACCCCGTGACTCTAGCATACCCTTCATGGAGCGAGGCTTTTTATGTAGAGGCTGATGCGTCCGGAGAAGCAGTGTATGAGGTGTATGCTAGAGGAAAGGAAGATTGAAAAGACAGATTGGCCAAGCTTAGTAAATGAGGTGACCCTTCAATGTAATGCGTTAATTAATAGCAGCACTGGTTACTCTCCGAGCGAGGTAATGTATGGAGAAGAACTTAGATCTGACCTGGACTTGCTTATTCCAACGGTGGCTCAGGAAGAGTTTGAAGATGTTGATAGCTATGTCAAAATGGCGGTAACCCGAAATCAAGCGTTATGGGAAGATGTATCCAATAATATACGCGAAGCTCAGGAAACTATGAAACACAATTATAACCGCACTGCAAAGGAATCGGATATTGTAGCAGGGGACCTGGTACTGGTAAAGGATGAAAATCGCAGCGATTTTCTGCCCCCATTGTACAAAAGCCCCAAGAAGGTCTTGAAAAGGAAGAAAGCCAACGTAATCGTGGGGGATCTTGAATTGAATCAAGAAAAGGTGGTACACCTAAATCGCTGTCGAAAGGTACCTGGTCCTGAAAATTGCCTGGATGAATCAACCTTATCTGTGACGCAAGAAAGTGATTGCGATCAAACCCTCATGTTAGGGGATGAAGAGGAACAACAGGTTCCCATGCAACAGATGTCAAATAGTGAAGTTATTGCAAGTGACTTTGGTCATCCTTACTGCGACGATCTACGAGAGAATCCAGACCGACAAAAAATTCGGGAATGTGGTGACGAGTTATCCTCGGAGAAGGGGTTGTGCAGAGGAAAGAGAGGAGCGTGGATGTTTAGAGGGAGGGGGTAATGTAGAGCAGTAGAGATTCATAGAGCAGTAGAGATTCATGGAAATTAGCTAGTATTCAGTATTACTTAACTAGTATAAACTTAGTACGTATAGTAGGCAATTGTTAAGTAGTATATAGTTTAATCTGAGTGTAGTATCTTTATTGTTTGTAACTTCTTGTATTGTACTTACGACGTTAATTAAACTATTACTGCTCTACTCTGTAACAATCGTATTCCTTAAATACGTCTTCACATGCTTCAAGGTTGAGAAACTCCTTTCACTGGTTTCAGTAGTGATTGGTAGCGTAGCAAAAATCTGCAGTATCCTGAAAACATGGCTTGCATTATTTCTTTGTTACATTCAGCTAAAGCTCCAACAGCAGTTTCAGGAATCTGCTCGCCCTTACATATTTTATCAGCACAAATACATTGCCAATTTTTCAATTGTGCTTGGATTTCCGCAAGGCAGAATGGTTACAATGGCTCTAAAGGTTCCAAACATTTTGTAATTGATCTACAGGCATTGTTGCATCATTACTTGGAAGGAGATTTTGCAGCGTAAAACCTTTCTGAATCTTGTATTAAGTTGATCCACCAACCACTGATAATAAGGAATGAATATGTTTTCATTATAGAAAATCTCTTCTCGATCACTGAATTTAGATTTACTTCTTGCTAGACCTCAAGTGTCACAGAAGAGCCGCTTTTGACCTAGCTCTCATAAAAATATTGCTTTTAAATTGATCATCTTGTACGTCTTTTTAAAATAGTTCAGCCAAATTCTCTATGACAGAACACACGGCAACCAAATCTAAGTTCTGTGACTGTAATTATTTGGAAACATTCACTAAAAGTGCACTTGGACCTTCTAAAACTGTGCAAGAGTAAATGAAGTCAAATGATGTACAAACATGAACTAGCTGATTTGCCTTACAAGCTGTTTCTCTTCCTGGTACTTGAGTTAGTTCCTCCAAAACTCCAACTATTGCTTTAATTAATTACACAAATACCAATATCGATCGCATTATGTCTCTCAACCCATGTTGTAGCCACAAGAGATTTCAATCGCAGGCGTTTCGATTCGGGGCATAAAACTTGAATTGCCATGCGTAATCTCTCTTCGCGTAAAGGATATCCATGAAAAAGGAGATATAGTGAGATTAGAAAATGTATTGCTAAGCACAACAGTATTAGCTTTCCCAATTGCCAAATTTAAACTATGTGATGAACAATGAGTATACTAGTGGACCATTGGATACTTTTCACGTATGCATGCCTGTACTCCTTTGAATTTCCCAGACATTGCACTAGCCCCGTCCAATCCAAGTCCAACCAAATTTCTCAAATCAAGACCAGAAGATGTACAGTATGACTCAATTGAACTTGCAATTCCTTCCCCGATTAAGTCAGTTACAGTTACGAAACCAAGAAACTTTTCGTTTAAGATTATGGGACTATTATTTGAGATATTAGTAGTTACAAGCGCGCTTCGCTTGCTTGCGCTGCGGGGCTGGCGGACACTTTGTGTCCGCAAGAGGATCCCTTCGGTCGCCTGGGGTCACATTGGTTAATTATAAGGGAGATAGTATCTCTAAATATGTCTGTCCTACTGTGATAATCGATATCACTCGAAAAAACACCAAATTTGTAAATTTGTTAAATTTTGATGAGTAATGATGACGTCATAGCAAAGGGATGAGTCATCATTTTTTGCTGATAGTTGCATCATATGTGAGACGTGTTAGGATACAAATTCTATTAAAATTTCAGCCTTCTCTATCCTATAATGGCTGAGTTATACCCGAATAACTGTGTTGCTTAACTTTTAAAAATGTGACAATGACGTCATAATTCCATGATGAGTTGACATTTTGCTCTGAGCTCAGAACTTACTGGAGCCATAGCCAAAAGACTCCCACATGCCAAAACTCTGCTTTCTACGCCTGGCAGTTTCTTCAATCAATTCGTTACAGATATATATATATATATATATAAGAAGTATTAGATTCGTGATAGTAGTAGTAATTGGTTGTAGAGCACATACATTGGAGGCTTTCTGAACTATATGTTCGTCCTCAATACATAGGAAATGGGTATCAAATAGAATGAGGCCCTAATTAAGTATTCTTTTAAGATTTGCGAAAGCATTATTCTAAGGGTCGTCTTCCTCGTCTGTGATGGGGGTAGGGGAGCAACAGCATTACGAAGTTCATCGTAGAATCGATTGGGATGGTCATGGTGAACTGTGATATTTGGGTGAGATTTGCGGATCAGATTGCTTACTTGAAGCTCCATTGAGGTCTCCATACGAGATGGAGGGCGGTATGAGGGAGGTAAAAACTTCCAGACCTGCCAGAGCAGGTCGGGTACGGCTGTCAGATGACGCCAAATGCGGTGTGCTGACCTGGGCTGGCGTAGTACGTGTTTTGTCGCGCCTGTTTGGCCGACATAGACCATTTGAGGAACATAGGGATGATGGAGTACATAAATCATACGTAAATGTGCACATGGTTCAAAAGGGAATGCAGAATGTGTCCCGAAACGCTGTTCGTAGCTTATACATATGCGACATCGATCCTTACAGATCGTGTATCGATGTTCCAGATTGGATTGAGGGTACGAGTACTGAAGGATTGAAATGAGGGGGGGCGCTGGAATGATGGGCACAAGATGAAAGTCTTGCTTAGTTATTGGGGCCAGCTGTCGCTTTGTTGGCCTGGTCTGCGAATAATTATATGATATTGCAGTGGTCTCGGGAAGGGGTCTTTTGGGGGTATTCCGGGGAAAATACATTAGGTCGGATATTGCGTACGTGAGTTCTGAGAGGGCATGGCCCGCTCGCATGTAATGAGGCATATACCTCTGGTAGTGGTTGTGGAGCGCTAATTTGGGTTGCGTAGCAATGCGAGCTGATCTGAGAGTAGCAGCTTTCCATGTAGAGGAGAGCATGTTCTGTGAGGGATGGTTAGAAGCCACATGAAGTGGAGTAGGTTGTCGAAACGATTGTGCCACTTGAATGTATAAGTGATTAGTGGGGTCATAGAGAACATCCTGAGTGACATTAGTCGGTCCTATATATATATATACAGGGGCGCCGAACTTTTCGAAATCTAAGGACAAATTCGGGGTTCCAGGGGGGGCTCAGCCCTAAATTTTGTATTGCGTCTATGGGCCATCTTCGAATCCAGGGGGGGCTCGAGCCCCCCCAGCCCCCCCGGGTTCGGCGCCTATGTATATATATATATATATATATATATATATATATATATATATACAAACAATAATCGAGTTTTAATAGTAAGGATATATATATATATCAAGGTTGAAACCGCTTCAACCAAATACCAATTTAACCGAATAATGGGTAGACCAAATAATTTGGTTAACCGAATAATGGTCAAACCGAATAATTTGGTCAACCGAATATTTGGTCAACCAAATAATTTGGTCAACCGAATAATTTGGTCAACCGAATATTTGGTCGACCAAATAATTTGGTTAACCGAATATTTGGTCAACCAAATAATTTGGTCAACCGAATAATTTGGTCAACCAAATAATACTTGATTATATTTTTGCATAAATGTTTATATAAATAGTTATACAAAAATATATTCAAGTATAAGTAAGCCTATTATATTTATTTGTGTTCGGACCACTTCTTGTAAGAACATTTGATTATTGTGTTGGGAAAGCATGCAAATTATTTGTTTGGCTAAATATTCAGTTGACCAAATTATTCGGTTGACCAAATTATTCGGTTGACCAAATTATTTGGTTGACCAAATTATTCGGTTGACCAAATTATTTGGTTCTCAACCGAATACCAAATAATGATATTTGGTTACAAACCAAATATCAATTATTTGCAAATAATATTTGGTTAAACCGAATAATCAACTATTCGGTTTCAACCCTGATATATATATATATATATCTGTAACGAATTGATTGAAGAAACTGCCGGGCGCAGAAAGCTGATTTTTGGCATGTGGGAGTCTTTTGGCTATGGCTCCAGTAAGTTCTGAGCTCAGAGCAAAATGTCGACTCATCATGGAATTATGACGCCATTGTCACATTTTAAAAAGTTAAGCAACACAGTTATTCGGGAATAACTCAGCCATTATAGGAGATAGAAGGCTGAAATTTTAATAGAATCTGTATACTAACACGTCTCACATATGTTGCAACCATCATCAAAAAATGATGGCTAAGCACTTTGTTATGACGCCATCATTACTCATCAAAATTTTAAAAATTGATAAATTCGGTGTTTTTCGTGCGTAATCGATTATAACAGTAGGATAGACGTATTTAGAGATGTTATCTCCCTTATAATTAATCAATGGTGACCATAGGTGCCCGAATGGCGCCTCCGGCGGATACTTTGTGTCCGCCAGCCGCGAAGCGCGCTTGCATATATAAATAAATAAATAAATAAATATATATTAATCGAGTTCTAATAGTAAGGATGTAGCGAACTGATATTGACAACTGTTCATGTACTGAAACATCTGCTGACTCTGACGTCAGCTAAAATAGAAAAAGGGACACTTTCATTTACTTCAGAAACAATATTTTCTATAATCATTGTTCCACAAATACTCGTATTGATGATTTCGTTTTGGATATTTGGGCTTAAATATTTAGCATTTGCACCATTAGACATTAGTTGTTCCTTTAATACAGAGCAGAGTGGACCATGGGTCACTTACAGTGACCAATGACCCATCTGACCCATTGCATGCGTGACCCATGACCCAGTGACCCAGTGACCTAGTACGTAACCCAGTGACCCAGTATGTGACCCAGTGACCCAGTACATGACCCAGTGACCCAGTACGTGACCCAGTGACCCAGACTAGTTTAACACAATTCATACAAGTAAATGATGTTAATCAATTAATTTAGTCTTATAACCTTCTAAAACTACAGAGATCGCCTGTACGGTCTCTGGGTATAGTTGGTTTCGCAAGGGAGAAAGAATGTTGTTTGCATTAAAAGCACTATAATGGCGTTCACTTTCAGCAGACAACGCTGGTATTACGAACACTCGTTTCGCCAACTGAGGGAGGATACGATACTGTATCTGTTGTTGTTTCCACCACTCGAGAGGATTGTACCCGGCCCGAGGCTGTGGCACCTTTTCTAAATTATACTGTAGTAGTTCAGCATCAATTGTACTTCTCAATGATTTAGGGCATTCTATTTCACTCGTTTACTTTTGGGGTAACTCACTAGTATGAAACCAACTGAACGGATTTGTCTTTATCTTTTTCGTAGGAACAGCTTTGTCAACACATTCAATTTCAGGTTCATTAGTATCTGTACGTTCTTCTGGACAATCACTACCCACATCTAGAGTGGTAACCTCCAACAAAACATAAATACTTTCAATTACTTGATCTAGAAACAATTTTCTCTATTCGTCAGATGTCACAAATGCAAAAGATCGCAAGGAAGGGTCCAAATAACTGGCTACAAAGTGTAACATTCCCAAACTCGACCAAAATTTTTCAGTTAGAAACTTTAAAAACTTGACCTTCAAAGTTTCGATTATGGTGGTGTCTGAAGACTCTGAATTAATTGGCTTCCATGTTTCATAAAGTGTGTAATAAGCAGGCAAACCGTTTTGAAGTGTTGGTACATTGGCAAATTCCAACATATCAAAGAAGGTAGAAAGAGGTTCCAAAATGTCTACCACATCACGTAGCAAATCAATCTGTATACGAGAAATGATATGTTCCTTTTTCCGGTTACGCAATTCTATCACTAATGCATCATGACTTTTCAAAATTGAGACAAACATACTTGATAGGCTTCTCCAAAGACGCGTCAATCCACCATGCTTCAGAGTGGTAGGAAGATTACTCTGTATTCCAGAAGAGTGATTGACAAACCTAATCAATTCGTGGCAAAATTGATCGAGATGCATTAACTCCTCGTCCTGTTGAAGAATTGCTTTCCATGCTGAATCTATAACGGTATTTAACCTGTGACAAAGACAATCAACATGAGTTTTATCACTAGTAGCTGCTATGATATTGGCGCATTTGTCAGTAGTACATGGAGTGTCATAGATATTTAGGTTCAATTCGGACAGAATTGATTCAATAGCCTGCTTAATATTGTAGCCAGTGTGCCGTTGCTCAAAGTATTCACACTTATACATAGCGTGACACAATTCGTAGTCTTCAGTGATCCAGAAGACTGTAAAATCCATATAACTATTCTTGTTGACATCGTCTGTAGTAAGGTCTGTCGTAAACGAAGCACATTTTTTAGGTCCATACTGAGCAAATTTTTCTCGAATTTTTTCTTGGCATTCAGTCATTTTATCAAATGTGAAACGTCGAATGGTTTGACGACTATAGAGGAGATCTCCAACATCAATATTTCCATATTTACAGCCCATCTGAACCATTAATTGAGCAAAATCATGAAGGCCTTTATTTTCTACAAAATGAAAAGAGGTTCCACCCTGTACTACCATCTTGACCTCTGCGTCTTTGATCGCTTTACATTCAACATTGCTAAACTTATAGTGAGCAGGTTTTAAGTAAGATTTTAAATTTGGTTGTATTGAGGTGGTCATAGTCGGAACACAACTTCTCGCATGGTCGATCAAATTCTTTCTCACAGCTTTATATTGAATGCAACAAAAGCATGTCTTACAACAGCACCAGCCAAATATTTCGCTGCCACCACTTTCTTCAAGAATTCCAAATAATTTCCAACAATCGGACTTTGCTGACTTATTTTCCTTGATTGTTAATTCATTCCTACGAAGAGCGTCGCGTAATGAAGTGGCAGACCAAGACATCTAATTAAAACATTTAATATAAAAATTAAAACATTTAATCTAGGTCATAATCCAGTAAATTTTGTCAAAACGATTTCTGTAACTATAGGTAAATACAATAATATAGGAAATTGTAAAAGTACAGCATTATCAGAGAAGTCCAGAACCTCCAGTCCGGTTGGTATAGCGTATTCAAGATTCAAGAAGGATAATTATAGGCTTACTCTACTCAATACTCAATCACATAAATTTGTTGTGGTTACCTGCAAACACTTTAATTATAAAGAAGTTTTCGAATCGTTTGTTTGCGACTATACAATAGTATAGTCGCCAACTATTAAAATGAGCGGCTATATATTATATATTAATATATAGGTCACTGGGTCAAGGGATTGTGACCCATGAACCATCGATTTATGTGGCCCATGTGACCCATGACCCATGACCCAGTGACCCATGGTCCACTCTGATACAGAGTCTCCCGCTCTTAGACGTAAACGAAGTGCAGCACGAAAATTTCCGTCGTTTTCCTTTGGTTCTGCAGTGTTTAATTTTGCAGATTCTCCCCTATGTCCATGGAAGGCTAATTCCTGCCGACCAAGAAAAAGAATAGTTTCTATTATAGGCACAAGACTATCACGATTAGTTTGTTTCTGTTGCATTCGCTGTTGGTTTAGTTAGTCACGAATATCCAACCTATAAGTCTCAGTTATCCGTTTGAAAGTTTTGCTTTACACACAACGATCATTATGGTAAGCAAGCTGACCATGAGTGTTAAATGTATGTATGCCCTTTTTGTAGTTGGTGAATGGAGAAATTACTAAGGATCCTACTTTTGCATTCCTCCTTTACCCACTTGTTTATTGTTCCTATCTAAAAATAGTACACATATTTCACAAAATGCCCCCGATAAGTATTCAGAATAAGCAAGCCATGGGAAAAGAGTTAACCAGCTACCGTTGAAATACCTTTTCCTACTTCCATCAGTAATAGGTGGATAGGTATAATTTCTTGGTGGGGTCCAACAGTTAAGTAAAATTTCTAGACGAAGTTCTTCATTCACTAATTGGTTTTCAGACAAATAGTCCTATATCTAAGTGATGTGGTTGCGGAATACTGGGTCCTATATTAATAGAAGTGGAAATATCCTGGTCTAAATGATCGAGAGAGATGAAGCTGTATACACAAAATGAAGCAGTATGGACCCGTATAGTTGGAACGACATCCCGGAACTATACAGGTAATCTTCATTGACGATGAGTTCAACACAATAATCGAATAACTGATTCAGAATTTGGCACCAGTGCCTTGATATATTAGAATGCTATGGGGAGTGTTTCAGATAAAATTTGAGTCGTGTATTGGAAAATACAGTGATTTGTAAAACTTATATACCAACATAATCTAACCATTTTCTAAAAATCAAATTTAACTGGTTTAAACACTCCCTAGTCCAAGTCCACTAATCAACACCATTGCCTTAGTGTATTAGAAAGCTATGGCACAACTAACATCAACCATCTATTCTCATCCTCTGTTATTCTCACATTTTGTGTGAAAATTATCTCCAATTAGCAAATACACAGTACTTCCCCCAACCGGTTTCGTTCTATAGTTAGGTTCCCCACATTTAAAACTACAATCTTTTGAACAAGATATTTCTTAATAAATATTCTCAATAAATACAATAAGAAGTATTACAAATACAAATCTTTAACATTCATGGGTTTACGTACAGGAGAATATAATAATATAAATAAATAAAACGCCTAATAAAATGCATAACAAAAGTTAAAAGGGTAATTGACTGCTAGAAGACCATCAATGTTAGTAAGTGTATAATATAATATAATCTAGTATATTAAATACAACTCTATAAAGTCAAATAAATATATGTAGCTATTTCTATAATTAACCTGGAAATGTAAAATTATACATAAGTGTTTCTTATAAGATATATACATGTCTGTATTCAATGAACTATCAAGTACTGACATCGTGTATATAATTAGAAATTTTATGGTATATATAACGGTTTGTTCACTCAATTTATTTGGAACTAAAATGGCCTCCTCCTCCCCTCGTAGTCATCCAATCCTCTCCTCGTGCATCGAGTGTACCGGCTATCGAGACGAACACACTTGGATCGGATTACTTGTTTGGATACACTGGGTCCAGAGTACTGGTGGCGAATATACATCGTGTCATTAGGATCGGGCATATTTGTGTCGGACATGCGTTGAACTGGCATGCTTGGGTCGAAGACTGGTTCGAATCTATTTATAGCGTGTACCATAGCCTACTACGTATATACAGCTAGACATGTTGCAAAAACTCTAAAAATTAAGAGTTCACTTTTCTCTTTGAAATCTGATTGTATATTTAAATGAATATACTTGAATAAGTACTTGAAATACAGTAGATAAATAAATAAATCCTTAAAAACTATGAGTAATAGTTAGAATCATATTTTTGGCGTTGGCGGATTTTGAATTTTTCAACCTGTTGCTTTCGTTGTGTATGACTAATTTCTTCTGCAAAGTTAGAGAAGATGTTGGTAACTTGACCATTTTGCAAGAATGCTCTTTGTGTGCGAAACACGAGAAATCAGAATCTCAATCCATGCATAATGAATCCAAAATTCTACAAGCTAAAACTTCAAACGGAAACCCAGAAATACATATAGCAGATTGATTCTTTTCAATTACGCAAAATGCGGTTTGGACGTAAGAATGGAGGGACATTGATGGCAATTTTAGTCCACCTCTGTTTAAGGTATCAAGGTATGAATTTGTCACTTGATCTTCTTTGAGTCGGTGGAGACAGTCATCACATGATGTATCTTTAATGAGTGATTGAGTGATATAACCAGCGATATAAACAGCTACTTGTGCACCTTCAGATAATTGTAGGTGGTCGTTCTCTACATCCAAATCTCTTATGAACTGCTGTATTTGTTCCTCTGTTTCAGTAGATTTAAATGCAAAATCTTCCAAGTCTAAATTCCGTTTTAGCAAAGTTTTCATCTTCATTGTAAAACCTCTTTTAAGTTGACTAAGAAGCGACCACCACTCATTCTCCGATATAGAGAGAATCTTCTTTCAAGAGGATTTGTTTGCAATCTCCGAGTTAAGATGAACTTGTATCCACTATCTAACAAATCACTACACTGGTCGGCAATAGCATTATTCGTACAAATTAGTGTATTGAATGTCTGCCTTGTCAAACCAAGCTGTTTTGAATCCCTCTAATCAATAAGCCACTCATTCATTTTGCGTGAAAAATCCATTTTTTCGTCATTCGAAACTAATGAGTTACCAACTGCGTTAGGATGAAACCTTTCCTTGGCATTCACTATCAGCCACCATGAATGAATAATTTCAGGAATGATGGAGTAACTGTGTCGTGAGCAATATAATGAAGAAGTGCTGTAGTTGTCGTTGGTTCAAAGATCGCCAATGCCAGTGGTACAGACTGTTTGTTATTACCAGGATGAAGTACTGAATAATTAATCTTTGGAGCTTGTCTAAGCTGTGCAGACTGTATGTTGTCAAGTGAATGGATGGAATGTAGATGTGACCAATGAACTTCGTCAAAAGGGAATTTATGAGAAATTTGAGATAGTGAGAGATTACACTCTCTGGAACTTGGAAATTTCGAGAAGCTAATAAATTATTCCGTATGTTTTTGACGAGATGTACAGTATCAAACATTTGTAAATGTATTTAGTAATATCGAATGGATTATAGATACAATTCTTCTTCTCTTGGATCGGGTAGTGGTTAATCAGATATTGAAAAGCGCTTATATCACTTTGATGATTATCAGCAATAACTGCACGAGTATGGAAATGATCAATAGTTAACATATTGAGGCAATCCAAAATTCCATCTGAAATAATTGTTGAGGATAGCTTGACGATTGGAGCAGTTTTAAGGATACCGCCCGTGAAAAATCCTTAGGTTTGGCTTACAGCATATATCAAGAGATATATATAAGATGTTAAGCGTGGGCAGGTAGTGGAATTAAAAATATTGAGACATGCCAAACAGTTTTTGGTTCGCATCTCTAGTTTTTGAGTTACAACGTCTCAAAGTCGTTTTTTTCGTTTTTCCCTAGCACACCTTAATGGTAAGCCCTCCTCCACTCTGTGAATTTTTTGAAACACATGTTTGGATCAAATGCTTCGAAAATTTATTCATATATAGTCTATCAAATTCGCTATCGCATAGGAACAAAAGAAAGTTAAAATAACCAAAATTGTTAATTTTATAGGGGTTTGAAAAAAATTGCCAAAAAAAGGCGAGAAAGGCCCGATTTTCTTTGGAAATCAGCAATAAAATCACAAATTTATAAGATATCGAAAATAAAGTGTTCCTACGTTCATCGCCTAATGATATGGAACAACTCTTGAAATTTCAAACCTCTATCTCAAAGCAATTTTGAGTAAAAACTTTTGAAAGACGGTCAATTTTGGATTTTAAAGTCCCGAGATATAGGGATTTGAAGTTTTAAGTTGAAGAACGATGTAAATGAACTATTAACGATAAATAAAAGCATCCATGGGCATTTAATCGCATTTATACTGATGAATTAGTAGATATATTCCAACAGATTTTGAGGAAAATAGCAAAATTATACTGAAAATTCACAAATTACCTTGAGGCCTCTAATCCCGAATATTTTGAACCAATTGGGAAATATAATTCATACTCCTAACACTACAAAGTATAATTCATCGGTTTAGAATAAATAACGAGCTTCTAAAAAGTATATTAGGAATTTAGAGCGAGAGTCTACGACTTTTAGTTTTCATGTTAGGATTTTCGAAAAATGCTACGTCATCACGTGATAAAAATAAAACTTAGCATTCCATTCGGTGTAGTACACTTATTATTAAAGAATCAGATATATACCGTCTTGAAAAGTATATTAGGAATTGAGAGCTAAGAATTTGGGTATATATTTCCAGAGATAGGGAGGAATCAGTTTTTGGACCATAAATGGGGGGTTTTGACCGAATCTGGGACGGAAAAGGCCAGAACTTCCAAAATAATAATGAAAAGTGAACCAATTTTTCAGTATTCATTTTTAGTAACAATTGCATTGATTTTTTAGTTTAATAGCTACATTTGGGCACATATTCCATGACTATATTCGCCATTTTCTAAATAGTCAAAGTTCTCCTTAGAATTTGTATTACAATAAAATCAATGATAAGTCAAGAAATATTTATTTTTTGACAAAGAGATGTTTGAGGAGCCTATACATTATCATATATATCCTTTCATTTAAGATGATCATAGATTTTATATCTTTAATAGTCTTTAAGATATGACATCGGCCTCTTCAGGGACCCCAGAGAGGCACAATATCCGAACTTTACCTATAATATACGATAACTCACGAACAAATGGTCAGATCTGAATAATCTTTTTTTCAAAATGATCAGAATTCTATTTTAGATACAACAATTAATACCACAGCGGCCATTTCCCGAGCATTTTAGAAATGAAGTCCTTCATGGAGCTATTTTGATTGGATTTATATGCCTTTTTTTTCTAAATTTTTGTGTTTTATAATCTCTCAATGGGTCAAAATCATTTTTAGGTCTTTATCATAAAAAAAATATCAGATAAGTATTAAACTAATTGATGAATGCGCCGAAAAACCACTAATTATTTCCAAAATTTACTAACACTAATCTTTCGGGGGTCACCACAGAAAAATCAAAATAAATACCTTCCAACAAGTACGATTAGATTGTAGACCACTCATTAATATATGGAATTAACAACAAAAAATTTTGCCATATTTTTTTATGTCATGCGATGTTTTTCGAGGGCGGTATCCTTAAAATATACGGGATTTTCTTTAGAGACATCACCATAAAACACAGTATGCTCTTGTACATGTGGAGTTCTTCATCACAACCAACAATCGTTTTGCCATCGAATTGAAACTGAAAAAACAGCATTAATTAAAACAGTTTGAAACAGGGCCATAGCAACCAGAATAAAAGTGGTCCGGTTGAAACCTGACCAATTGAACCGGTGGCTATGGTCCTATTAAAGGAAATATAGATTCAGTTTCACGCTATGGTAGATAGATACCTGCTGTTGTAAATGCATTTCATCAAGTAACAAAACCACATCGTTACCAATAAGACTATTGTCTCTCAGTCTGGATAATGCATTACAGGCCTGGATTGAGAGGGATTTTAAATTCTTTAGGAGAGTTTCGCTAGGAAGAAGTAGATATTTCTTTATAAATTTGTATCCTGAGTTGGAAGTGTAACGTAAGAGTAAAGCGAATTGTATCGCACTAGAAGAGTATTTAAGTCTTCTTCTGGGACTGTAGTAAGTCTGATTAACTCCCTTAAAACATTGATTTCAAAATCTTGAAATTTAAAATTTCGACAGTAATTTGGGAGGTTTGTTAGCATATGTGATCGAATTTTACAGAAAGGTGATTGCCTAATGTACTCTGAGAGAGGAAGATGAATGCCGTCATAGCTAAGCTTTACGTTTAAAGTTTGATCGACGTGAATGCATTATTTGACTAACATTATTCCAGATTCTAACTAAACACGATAGGCGGTAACATGAGGGTCGTGGATATCTATCTTGAGTCCTTTGTACTCATCGCTAGTAGTGAAGAATAAGACAATGTCTTGAAGTGTTTCGAGATTATACATATCTTTAAATCGCGGAAGTTCATCTTCTTGATAAATCTTTTCGATTGGAGGTTTTCTAGGTTTCTTTGGAATGACTTTTTTACTCTTGGGAATGGAGGATTGATGAATCGTAGGAATAGGAGCAAGTGAATAATTGAGTCGTTGTCTGTTAGAATGGTGGACTATATACTTGTCTTCAAAATCCTCAATACAAATACAGGACTGGGGAGTGAGTGAGTAATCTGCTCTTTTTAAAAAGTCGATTCATGTAGAGAAGTCCTTTTTGGAAAATGGAACAAAGGTTTCCATGGACCATTCGCATAACCAACGGGAAACATGAATAAGACCGAAAGGAATAAGACCGAAAATAAATTAGGACTGGAATAAGACCGAAAAATTATTCTGCGCTGGAATAAGACCGAATAATCAAGACTGGAATAAGACCGAATACTCAAGACTGGAATAAGACCGAACAATCAAGACTGGAATAAGACCGAATACTCAAGACTGGAATACTATGAACATTTTGCAACGAAGTAACTTTTTAGTCGCATTATTTTAACTTATTTAATTGAAGAATATATATGATAATTTATGGGTTCTTCAGACATATCTTTGTCATAAAATAAATATTCCTCGACTTATCATTGACTTTATTATAAAACAAATTCTATGGAGAACTTTGAAATATATTAGAAAATGGCGAATGCACATTCATGAAATATGTGTCCAAATGTGGCTATTATACTAAACAATCAATACAATTGTCGTTAATAATGTGTACAAAATAATTGGAGCACTTTTCATAATTATTTTGGAAGTTCTGGCTTTGACCTCCCAGATTCGGTCAAAACCCCCCATTTATGGTCCAAAATGAGCTATCTCTCTATCTCTGTCAATATAAGCCCAAATGCTTAGTTCTCAATTCCAAATATACTTTTTATAACGGTATATTTATGATTCATTGATAATAATTGCACTACATCCTTGGAATGTTAAGTTTTAGATCTTTAGCATGTGATGACGTAGTTCCCAAAATCCTAACTTTGAAAATAAAAGTAGTAAACTCTCATTCTAACTTCCTAATATACTTTTTAGAAACTATTTATTCATTCTAAACTTTTTTTGTTGGAATATATCTATATCATCAGAATAAATGCGAATAAATGCCTGTAAATGCATTTATTTATCTTTAATTCCTCATTTACATTGTTCTTAACATTTAACCTTAAAATCCATATTTCTCGGGGCTTTAAAATTTCAAAAGTGACCGTCTATAAATTTAAAAAAGTCAAAATTGGGTTGAGATAGAGGGTTGAAAATTTCAAGCATTGTTCCATATCATAATGCGATTAACATAGGACCATTCGACTTTCGATATCTTATAACTTGTTGTTATTATTTCTGATTTTCAATAAAAAACAGGCGTTTTTCGTGTTTTTTGGTACTTTTTATGCAGACCCATATGAAATTCACAATTTTTGTCATTTTAAATTCCTTTTGGTCCTCTGAAGTGGCAAATATGGTAGACTATCTATGATTCGATTTTGGAAACATTTGTTTCCTTGGCATGTCCTAAAATTTATTTTGAGTATCGGGGGTTTACTATTCGAATGTGTTAGCGAAAAACGAAAAAAACACACTTTCAGACACTGTATCTCAAAAATTAGTTATGGAAATCAAAAGCGGTTTAGAAAGCGTAAGTATTGCTAGAGTCAAGGCTGGATTCGGTGAACCGGTTAACCAGCTATGGATTCATTAATATTACTAAAAATTTGTTAATACAATACAATTTCTATATTCTAATCCTGTAGTATATTTGAGACCATTAAAAATTATCAAATATTTAAATATCAGGTTAAATACTAGTTCAAACATGTATATTTCTATCAATTAATGTTGACATCGCTTAAACTGTTAATCAACTTATAATGCATGTAAATTCTCTAGATCTGGCTCTTCTAATGTTTTTATTGATGGGGGCCATCGCCCTCCGCCCCGCCCTATTCCTATTATCACAAGTACATTTTACGGCTATACCTTAAAACACTTGTTCTTATAGAAGATTACCGCTATCCATTGCATTCTATATACTAAGGCAATGGCACTCTATTCAAAATCTGGACCATGGATAGCAATTACCTTGGAACTTTCTAGGCAATTAATTTAGTTTTATGATTTTATGATTAAATATGATAAAACCATTTACTCCCTACTGACTTAGAAGATATTTTGGAATAATTTTCCGAAACTGAAATAATTCATTTTCCTGGATATTTGCATCATCTATCTATGCGTTAATGATATCAGAATACAACACCTTACAATGACATCTTGATTTTTACAACCTCGGGTTCAGGAAATAGATTCACTGATGTAATTACTTCGAAAGCCTGTGAATTTACCAATATGTGTCAACTTCTGTCTAATAAACGTCACTGGATAAAATGACTAAATTTTGGTCACCCATAATAATCAAAAACAATATTGTCTATTCAACCCTGGTTGTAAGTCAAACTATTGTGATAAAGATGAATACATACCTGTTTTCTCTTTTCATGCTGACAATGAGACTCGTGAAAATGGTTCCGAGCTATACCTCGACGGAGAGAAGACTGAACAAACGATAGAGGGTATGTTGGATAATACACTTTAATCACAATACTATATATTAATTTGATTTTTTTTTTTTCAAGGTTTGCATACACCATTTCCATGAGAAGACATCGAAAGGACCATTCAATTCTCACATGGATTGAAGATGATTGAGACGGAAAGGAAGAAAGTGGGTCTCAAGAGGAATGCAGTCCCTAGCATCTTTTCTAACTGTCCTAGTTATCTGACGGACGCTACTGTTAGTTGTCAAAGACAAAGACTAATAAGAAGCATATCAGAAAAGTCTTGCGGAATTCAAAGAAAAAGAAGCTAAGTTTACTATTTCTACTCTTAATTGTATTAATTCTGAATTGCATCTAGTCGAACTCCCTGTTGGTGGATTATTTATCGACCAAATTCAATGGTCATCCTTTTTCTTAAGATACAATATCACAAAATGAAATTTCTACAGTCGAACGTTCAATAATTATTAATGAAAAATATATAATACAAAGAAAATTCAAATATCCTGCCACTCACTAACCGATAACATGTAATTGGGAAATATCATTAACGAAGTCGAATTATTTGAAATTAATAAAAATGAGAACGTAGTTTCTTCATCCACCCTTTATATTCAACACGTGAATACTGCCATTCATAATATCACTAATGCTACTGATTCATTAAACCCCACTCATTCAATGTCTGATTTCGAACCCGAGAATTATTATTTGATAATGCGTCTTAATTTTTTGCTCGATCAGCTGAAATACTTAATCGTTGATAAACATGCTCGACGTTATAGCATTCTAACTCAGGTCTTATGTTTAAAAATTCACGGAATATCACCAGCTTGTTACCGTCTTATTCACGGCTCTAACTGTAAAATTCATCCGCACGAGTGTAACTTATTGAAGATCAAAAATAGTATTGGTTTAGAGAGCGAGTATACAAAAATTCTAGAAGTTGCTTCCACATTTAGCGATTTAGAGCGTCATGTCATTCTGTTCTTTTGTTTTAGAGAGAGAGAGAATGAAGAATCTAGTCGAGTTATAAATGAATTGTCACATTTATCTATTTATTTATTTATTTCTAGCAGTGTATTGATTGTGATTTACCATTAAAGTATAATAATATGTTAATTTTAACTGGGTTGGGTGATCCGAAATCATTAAAATCTATCAAATGTTACATTAGAGTACTTTAGAATAGTAATGAAAGGCAATATAACAATACATGATAATTTGAAAGCCCAGGGTAATTGCCATCAATGGTCCAGATTTTGAATAGAATGCCATTGCCTTAGTATATAGAATGCTATGCGCTATCGTTACTAATAAAACTCGATTAATGTTTATATATGTGTGTATATACTTGTATATATACATCTGTAACGAATTGATTGAAGAAACTGCCAGTCACAGAAAGCTGACTTTTGGCATGCGGGAGTCTTTTAGCTATGGCTCTACTAAGTTCTGACTTCAGACGAAAATGTCTACTCATCATGGAATCATGACGTCATTGTCGCCTTTTTATAACTAGAAATTTCAGTTTTTCGACTCTGCTATTTTAGGTGATTGAAGGCTGAAATTTGAATAGAATGTGTATATTAATATATCTCACATATGATGCAACTATCATAAAAAAATGATGACTCATCAATCTGTTATGACGTCATCATTACGCATCAAAATTTTGAAAATTCAAAAATTTGGTGACAAAAATTTGATGATGAAAGTGTCCGCCAGCCGCGCAGCGCAAACAAGCGAAGCGCGGTTGTATAATCAAAATTATATATGACAAATTGTTACATATCTAAAAATTTTGCATTGAGTGCTAAAAATGTATTAGAAAATAGCCTATTGCCTAACAAAGGCTCAAAAGGCAAATGCGCTTCCATTGCAATACAGGAATGTACCAATATCCCATTGGAAATTCATTTTTTAATCAATCCGCCCATATCTTGATTTTTCAGAAAATCACATATTAATGACGCTTAAAAATTTATTAAAATACTCGTATCAATTTTTATCTATAAATATGTAAAAATCAGGTGTGCAAACTCAATTAATCATATTCTGCAAATAGTTAAGGTAACGCGACATGACCAATGAACTCTAAATACGACTTCCTATTTAACAACAATACGTTTCCCCTGTCTAATCAGGAAAGCATGAAAACTCTTTGAAATTATGTTGCCGCAATGGTTTGGTGTTTAAATTTTATAAATCCTTTTGGTATGTAAAATCAATATAGAAAATTGAAGAATCCATAAGCCCGCTTTGTCTCTTTGGGGTTTTCAGATGAAAATAAAAATGAAAATTGTTATTATCCCAAAATATGGCTGTTTTAAAATGATTGAAATTGATCTATTTTATCGAATGTCAAAACTCACTTCAGGTTCTTTAGTTAACCCGCGTTTTGCGAGGTGTTTTGTTGCGTCATTTCCACTTTAAGGTTGGTATTTGCTTCCAGAACTAACTCAAAAAGGTTTCATTATTTTCTCCAGAATTTTTTTATGGAAACTGTTCTCAATGAGTTATCTGCGAAAATACACTTTTTGGGTACTCAAAAATCAAGAAAAATTTTTTTTCTCCCAAATCACCTAATTTATAGAGGACATTCAAGCAAACTTCAATGGCTTATGCATCTTTTACTCAATTATTCTTGCACGAATTGGTTGAATAAAGAAAATTTTAGGAATAGAATTTTCAATTTTAACCCAATTAATTTTTTCTTTCCAATTTCGTTGCTACAATATTTAGAAGCAGATTTTCGTAAAGAAAAATATTTTAACGTTTTTCTAAAGTAGAATATCGAAAATCTGTCTCTATCATTTTGTTCTACGTGACGAGATCTTTCCAAAACCGTCGAGTTTTTACTCTACGACTTTTGTAACTAAAGATTCTTCCTTTGTAAAATTGTTTTTTTTTAAGTGCTAAAAACAGGCTACAAAGCAATTTTCTTTGGAAAGGATTGATATTCAATATTTTTACTGTATCCTAGTATTAAATAACATCCAAACATCCTAAATAAAAAACTTATAGTAGTACTTAACTTAAAAATATGGCATATCAAATATTTTCACATCTTGACACTTTCAAAAGTGTGAAAAAGTGCACAGTTATGACTGGGGACCCAAAATGACCATGTCCGATAGTATCCGCCGAAATCCCATATCTATAACTTAATTTGACTATGCCAGGTCGTTATTTTAATACTGAATTCGTGCTCAGCATTAAATTTCCAGCAATTTGATATATATATTGACCATAATTGGAGAATATTTTGGTTTCCTTTCCTAGCAATGGTCAGGAATGTGAAAAAATTCCTGGCCGTTGCTAGGCACGGTCAATTAAAAATGTTTCCAAATATGGTCAATATATATATCAAATTGCTGGAAATCTAGTGATGAGCATGAATTCAGCATTAAAAAGATGATCTGGCACTGTTAAAAGAAGTTATAGCTGTGGGACAATTCGCATTTAAAATGTGTCGTTTTTAGAGCGACTCCAGGTGATACAAGTGGCTCAAAGTGGAGAAATATTGGGGCTGGAGTTATAAAAATCGGATTTATTGCTTTGAACCCCTATAAGGATCTAAAAATGATAACAAAGCAATTTGGGCACATTTTAGTAAAAAACAAGTGTCCCATGGGAAATACCAACCTTAAGCCATTTTGGGCGAGGAAGCCATACAAGTTTGGGGTCTTACTATAAAAGAAAAACCACTAAATCAACCGCAGGTTAAATCCTTTAAGGTGAAGAATAATAAATTTAAATGTTGAACTTTGACCAAAACTAAGCTTTTGTAAAAATTTGAAATTCTGTCCATTTGGTTAAAGTTAACTTTTAAAACTCGAAGTTATGCCCCAAAAAGAACCCTATGTTTTTCAAAAATAATCGTTTCTAACCCATAAAGTGGGCAAGGAAATACAAATGCCAAAGAATTATGGATAGAAATGATATTTATAGATGAGATGTCTGTATCTGGCTGTTCCGTGGGAACTAAATTGTGGTAGAAAAAAGTTCTCGCCCCAACTACAAAACATATGCTCAAGATCAATTTGTGGACTGCTTTTCTTTCCTAAGGCAACATTGCTCCCTACATCTTTACTAAAAAACCTCAACTCTAAAATGTTTTTAACATAATGGCAAACTCATTTACTGACGTAATTAGAACTATTCCATCAGTACAATGGCTCTAAAAAATGTACAATTACCATATCCTTCAAAATACAAAGCTATTTCACTGGTTTTAACCAGGGATAACTGTAATACTTTTAAGATATAGCCTTAATTGCTGGGAATGGATTTCCATAGCAACGCTGGAATGTGCTGACATTAAATTGAAAATTTCCAAAATTTTCGTATTAATTGGCCATGAACTTAGTTGTGTGCAGAAATGCTAATAGTACTTGAAAATGAGCTTAAAACAGGTGGGAAAATCAGTAGAATTTGTCATTAATATAGCCAGGGTATTATACAGCCTTCCAGAGATACGCTCCTAATCTAAAATTTCTAAATTTTCATACGCCTAAATCGCTATTATAACATTGTAATATTGGGTAAATTGGGTATTTTTCCTGAATTTTTACGCTCCTAAACACTTTGCAGCTTAAAATCATACGCCTAAAGGAGCGTCTTTCGCTCCTAGATAATTCCTTGAATATAGCTATTGTGCAATAATATGATGACTAATCTTAATTTTGACAACGGAAATGGGCACTTTGATATCTTGTTTATATACTCTGTAGACCTAAATGCATATTTTTCAATATTTAAATTAAAACTGATTATCGCGCTATCGATTTTATCTCATCTCTGGTGCTACTGGTGCAAATAGTTTAGTGAAATGGCCTTGTATCTAGAAGGCTATGCAACGACCCCAAACCTATTCCAAAGAAGTGAAGCGGTTCTTACATGATAATGTGGCAAGAAAATATCATATCCTTGGCAAACCATTGTTCAAAGCTCAATTGAAAATACTTTGGTTCGAGTTAGAATTGATGAAAAAAAGGGCCAAAGAAAATTTCTGTTTTATATATCTGTAACGAATTAATTGAAAAACTGCCAGGCACAGAAAGCTGAATTTTGGCATGTGGGAGTCTTCTAGTTATGGATCCAGCAAATTCTGACCTCAGACGGAAATATCGACTCGTCAGGGAATTATGACGTCATTGACACCTTTTTATAATTAGAAATTTCAATTTTTCGACCATAACTCAGCCATTTTAGGTGATAGAAGGCAGAAATTTTAATAGAATGTGTATATTAATATACCACACATATGATGAAACTATCATAAAAAATAGGGACTCATCACTCTGTTATGACTTATGACGTCATCATTACACATCAAAAATAAAAAAATGGACAAATTGGGGTTTTTTCGTGCGATATCGATTATAACAGTTGACAAATGTATCTAGAGATGTTATCCCCTTATTATTAATCAATGTGAGCCCAGGCGCCCAAAGGGCGCATCCACCGACACAGTGTCCGCCAACCGTGCAGGCAAGCAAGCGAAGCGCGCATGTCCTAACTATTAAAACTCGATTAATTTATATATATATATTTTTTATAATTAGAAAATTCAGTTTTCGGCTATAACTCAGCCATTTTAGGTGATATAAGGCAGAAATTTTGCTAGAATTTGTATATTAATATACCTCACATACAGAGGCGGCGCCAGGACGCCGCCACTGGGGGGGCACAAATCATTTCCAGTGGAGCACCAACATTTTTTGGGTACAGATTACCCGCCAATGAGAACTAATCATTAAAGACATTTGTAGCAACAATTGATTTATTTATATTTGTATGAACTTATAAATACATACTTATATAAGTGCGATTCTACGATTTCCTAGTTTTGCGAAGTCATCCACGATGTCCTCCATGTTGATTCGGGACGATTATGTTATTTTCTTACACTTACTGTTATTTTATTACACTTAAATATTGGTGTACACTATTGAATCAGAGAAACCTGTTTATCGATATAATAGAAGCCTAGTAAAATAGCGCGAAGGCATGGACAAATGAATGAAAAATATATTCCTGTCGGAAATTGGTGCCCCCCCCCTGGCGCCGCCACTGCTCACATATGATGCAACTATTATCAAAATGATGACTCATCACTTTGTTATGACGTCATCATCGCGCATCAAAATTTTTAAAATTGACAAATTTGATTCTTTTTTGCGATATCGAGTATAACAGTAGGACAGACGTATTTAGAGATGCCATCCTTTATTATTAATCAATGTGACCCCAGGCACCCACAGGGCACATCCGGCGGAAACAAAGTGTCAACCAGCTGTGCAGCGCAAGCAAGCGAAGCGCGCTTGAATATATAAAAATCAACAGACTCAGGATTCCTTAGACCTACTGTGAATCGATGACTCGAAGGTGTAGAGTGGTTAAAAGAAAACAGATATCCCATTAAATATTAATTTTGGAACTTTTTACGACTATATTAACTATTATTAAATACATCTTGATCATACATAATCTTAATATATCAAAACATTTGTATTTCTAAATATTAATTATGACACACTGTATAGTAATTACATCTGACATTAGAAGATACAAAAAAAATGTAAACAAAGAATCCTCATTAATTGGATACGCCATAGCCTACTATATATAAGGCCTAAGAGTAACTTAACCAGGGATGCGGTAGAAGATGGTTGAAGAAATACATGAGCTGCCTTAAATCATTAACAAAGCACAATAGAGCTTAGGAATGTATTACCAGCATATATAAATATGGTGTCAAAGCACCCATATCCGTTGTTAAAATTTAGATTAGCCATCAAATGATTGCGCAACAAGTTATATTTGGGTCAAATTTAGTGATTTTCAGAGGCCGTTTAAGGGCACTTCTAAGTGTTTTTATTATAAGGTTTTTCGCATAGAACTGAGAAGTGAATGTGTTAATACTAAAAATTTGGAATTTTTTCATGGAATGTTCTTACATTCCAGTGTTGCTATGGAAACGTGTTTTGGTCAGTTGGGGCTATATCTTGAAAACAGAGATAGCTAGACATTCAAATATAATCCCATTTGATAGCAAATAGGCTACTTCCTATTTACCTATATTACAATTTCTGTGTCTAAATTCAATAATTTACGAGTTATTGGACAAATTACCAAATGTGACCAATATGATAAATTGTCTAATAACTCGTAAATTATTGAATTTAGACACAGAAATTGTAATATAGGTAAATAGGAAGTAGCCTATTTGCTATCAAATGGGATTATATTTGAATGTCTAGCTATCTCTGTTTTCAAGATATAGCCCCAACTGACCAAAACAAGTTTCCATAGCAACACTGTAATGTAAGAACATTCCATGAAAAAATTCCAAATTTTTCGTAATAACACATTCACCTCTCAGTTCTATGCGAAAAAATTTATAATAAAAACACTTAGAAGTGCCCTTAAACGACCTCTGAAAATCACTAAATTTGACCCAAATATAGACTGTTGGGCAATCATTTGATGACTAATCTAAATTTTAACAACGGATATGGGTGCTTTGACACCATATTTATATATGCTGGTAATACATTCCTAAGCTCTATTGTGCTTTGTTAATGATTTAAGGCAGCTCATGTATTTCTTCAACCATCTTCTACTGCATCCCTAGTGCCAAATTCGCAAGTTACTCTGAGGCCTTATTATAGTAGGCTATGGATACGCCATCATCATCATGTAATGAATATAACAGAAATTTACAAATTTTATAGCTAAGTCTTCTCAAGGAGCAAGTCAATTACGTTTAAACTTTGGAAGATATTTATTTTCCAAAATGAATATGACCAGCAAGTTTTGGGACTTTCTAAATAATTCTGAATTATGCACATTTTATATTCAACTTGTTCTATAATCGCCATATTTTCTCAAGCGTGACATTCTGAAAAGTGGGCCAGGGATGCCGTATAGAGCGTTCCACACCCTAGGCCCTTCAGACCGTTTTAAATGAGGAACGGCAATGCCAGACCACTCTGAAAAGTGGTATGGCAATACCTGCTTTATCTGTCGTGCCACCCTTGTTTCATACAGGAGAATATCAAAATTGTCCGATTTTCAAAATTTGGATTCATTTGAATCTTTTTAAAATCCTCACGTACAGTTCAAATGAAGTTGGAGATAATGGCCGAAGGATGATGAGGTACGGCCTTGCAGGACCTCAGGGAATCAATGAGTTAGTCATATATTTCCACGCGTACGACATTTTTAATATTCAGCAGTACGAGTTTCGCAATTGTGTGCCGTCACTGTGAAGTCTCATGCAACTAGTATGTCCTTAATTAACTGTATTTCATCTAGCTACCCCCTCAGGGAGGAATTTGCACCCCCAGAAAATATTCTTGATCACTATCTCAGATGTCAAAAAAAAGTGATAGTAGTGTGAAATGTATGAATATATGCCTGGTGGGATCTGGAAAGAATTATCATAAATAATGGGGTGGGGCCTACATGGCAAGGTTCATGGCTCCACAACCTTTCATGCTGACAATAGGCGCCGATTCATGGGGGCTCGAGCTTTCCTAGACCACACCACAATTGCTCAAATATTCGAAAAATTCAGGCTCCTGAGGCAGACATTAGACTCTGGTTTTATGCCTTTATTTGCTATGATACGTATTATAGTGTGGGCAACTGCATATGATTTGATGTCCCCTTAAAAGTGTAGTTGATAATTCAAGACTTAATATTTACATCGACTGAAAGATCAGGTCAAGATATTTAGTTCTCAGGATGGTCCAGTCCTATGGTGGAATTTAGTCATGCCCATTTTGATATGCTAATGGTAATTTTGTTCTCATGTCACCTCAATTCTACGAAGTATTGTGGATTGACTATTGCTATACAGGTTTCAAATAACAGCGCGACGATGCTTGAGCACCTAAGATTCCCATTTCTTCTTGAGGGAAGCCCCCAGTCGCCGCATACCATCGTGAGTCAATTCTAGCTACTCCCTTGTTTGAGTTGAACGTTTCATCCTTTTACTATTTCGCGTGCTGTGTAGATAATTAATTTAAAGTTAATGATATCAAATTCGAGCTAAACACACTTTACTACAAACTCAATGAAATATATGCTGGAGGACGAATACCGTAGGAATGTATATGAAATATTGAACCTAGGATTTAAACTTTTACAATAATTAATAGTTATTATATATAACATTATTATCATAGTTATAACAACATAAGGTTCTAAGAAAGTTGACAGACACAAAAAAATAATACAAATTTATTTAGATAATAGGAGATGTATAGCAAGCTCAATGTCTCCATTTGTAGCTAACAAAGCTTCGAAATTCCGATTATTATCCCTGAAACCCATATTAAACAAAATTTGTAGCTGTGATGTAAATCTATCTGAGGTACCTCTATCCCGATTATAAATAGAATCAGGAGTGAAATTACTATATGGTTGAATAGTTTCCTGTTGAGAAATATGTGAGTTATTTGAACTGATATGCGGATTATGATTATCAGGTAAGGAATTTCGTGGAAGTCTGATATGATCATCAATATTAAATTGATTTAAGGGACGTAGTCGATGATGATTTGAAAAGCCTGAACGATTATGTGAAGCAGAATTCCAGGGATTGTAAAGTGGACGCCTATTTACTGCATTTTGAGTGGGTAACATATCACTTCTATCTTGATCCAGATATAAATTAGGAAGAATCCCATCGAAAACATCTTGCAATGGTTCTTGAATTTCAGAATAAAGCCTTTCTAAAGCAGAAAATCCTCCCGGAAGACTTTCAATATTCCGGAGCTCCTGATCGTGACGACGCATTATATCAGCCAGACGAGAGGGATTTTGCACTAATTGAGAAAGTATTTCCTGCATTTCTGTACTAGATAATGCAGACCCAAATTCTGGGTGTGTGTCTAAAAAGTCATTTAATTGTGGAAAATATTCCAAAAATGATGAGATATCATAATTTGGAATAACAGAATGTTGGGATGAAAGCAAACTTGTTCTGTTTCGTTGTAGATTTATATCCAAAGTGGATAATTCGTTGTCCACGCACGGTTTTAAAAGTGAAATTAAACAATAAACTTTTAAGAAATATCCATTTAATACATAATTAGAAATGGAGGAGTTGTTGTTCATGCGGTGACCCCGGCTGTATAGAGACAACAATTTAATATCAAAACCAACGATAGTTGTGAGATCAAAATGAATTCTTTTGGAAAAAGAACAAATGGATATATCATTGCGAAGATGATAATAACGTAAAGATGTTGGAGATCTCTTAACTGAAGGATCAAAAAACAAATGAAGTCGAATAATTAGTGGAAAATGGACAGAATTAGGAGGGGCAAAGTTAACTTTAAAATCCATGTGACAAATAACAAGATTGAGAACTAATTTAATCTATATTTAAAGTAACAATTAAAAAATAAGGTCGATGGGTTGTGTGCAAAATTAATGCAGGGGCGCCTCCAGGGTGACGCAAGACTGCGCGAAGGCGCCACCTGGTGAACAGAACCGAAAATAATTTTACAAATTTTCGCAGACTCCTCTGGTCAGCTAGAATTCAAAATATTTTTTTAGTTTAACTCATCGAGGACAGTTTTTTAAAAATTCAGGAGAAAATAATGAAAACCTTTTGAGTTAGTTCTGAAAGGAAACACCACCCTTAAAATAGTGTTACTCAACCACCTTAAATTAATTAGTTTCAATTCAACAAAGAGGATACTACTTGATATAGTATAAAGTTATTTATATGATGAACTCCAGGTTTTCAAATTTCAGTTATCCGAACCCCTTTGGTCCTATCACGTTCGGATAACTGACGTTCTACTGCACCCTATTTCAAGATAAGTATTTTCACCCTATGCCACATGTCATAGGTATGGCCATTGTGTATCATTAACAAAAAATCTTAACCAGGCAGAATAGACCTTAAGAATGTAGGCCTAACTGTAAATTACCGATTTTGGACTAGGGATGCGGTAGATGTTTGAACTACAGTCAGGATCACTTATTGTAAACAACCAGGAGACCAAAAGATCTGTTCATAATGGGGATACTTCATATTAAGGTTGGTGTTTTCCATGGGACACTTGTTTTTTCTAAAAATGTGACCAAATTGCTTTTTTATCATTTTTAGATCCTTATAGGGGTTC
Source organism: Aphrocallistes beatrix (assembly GCA_963281255.1). Taxonomy (NCBI): domain Eukaryota; kingdom Metazoa; phylum Porifera; class Hexactinellida; order Sceptrulophora; family Aphrocallistidae; genus Aphrocallistes; species Aphrocallistes beatrix. The sequence goes on from OY725495.1 coordinate 2,425,684, forward strand.
GAAACAATAATTCCGATTATTATAACTCCAGTCCCAATATTTCGCCACTTTGAGCCACTTGAGACACCTGGTGTCGCTCGAAAAACGACACATTTTAAATGCGAAATGTCCCACAGCTATAACTTCTTCTAACAGTGCCAGATACCTTTTTAATGCTGAATTGCAGGAAATCTAGTGCTGAGCATGAGCTCAGCACTAGATTTCCACCAATTTGATAAATATATTGACCATATTTGGGAACATTTTTGTTTGACCGTGCCTAGCAACGGCCAGGAATTTTTACACATTAGTGACCGTTGCAAGGAAAAGGCAACCAAAATATTCTCCAAATATGGTCAATATATATATCAAATTGCTGGAAATTTAGTGCTGAGCACGAATTCAGTATTAAAATAACGACTTGAAATAGTCAAATAAAGTTATAGATATGGGATTTCGGCGGATACTATCGGACAAGGTCATTTTTCGCTCCCCTGTAATAACTGACAACTTTTTCACACTTTTGAAGGTGTCATGATGTGAAAATATTTGATATGCCATATTTTGAAGTTAAGTACTACTACTATAAGTTGTTGATTTAGGATGTTTAGATGTTATTTAATACTAGGACACAGTAAAAACTGATGGAAATCAAGCCTTTCCGAAGAAAATTGCTTTGTAACCTGTTTTTAGCACTAAAAAAAATCAATTTACAAAGGAGGAATCTCTAGCTACAAAAGTCGTAGAGTAAAAGACTCGACGGTTTTGGAAAGATCTCGTCACGTAGAACAAAATGAAATTCAGGAGAAAATAATGAAAACTTTTTGAGTTAGTTCTGGTAGGAAACACCAACCTTAACCAAACTTGGATCAATATAAATCATCTAAAAATGAAATTGGGACCGGGAGGTTAGTTCATAATAAAGGAATGTTCATATTAAGCGGGTTCATAATAAGTGACCCTTACTGTAATACAAAAGCTGTCTTGAACCATCAACCACACAGAATAGAGCTTCGGAGTATATTCCAGCATTTCTAAATATGGTGTCCATGGCCGGCGCAAAGTTTTATCGGTAGTGGGTGTCCTAGGAGGGATTTCTCTGAAACTGGGTGTCCATTCATGGAGGGATATATACTGTACAATTAGATAAAATAGGATGCAGTGGGTGTCCAGACACCCAAGATACCCCCGGTGGCGCCAGCCCTGGTGTCAAAGTACAAATATCAATCGCTAAAATTTTGATTACTCATCATAACATTGCGGAATAGGTTATATCATAGCCTACTACATACAGGCCGTTTCACTACTTTAGACCAGGGATAAGTTAAAGTCAAGTTTTTAATACAATTAAATTTAACACAATATCATTTTGATATATTTAATATCGTGTAATTATACATCCTCTACCCCACAATAATGATATTACTGACTGCTGGCATAATTTAGTTGACGGACAAGGAATACTACATAAATATAAAGGTGTATATATATATACATATATTAATTAGAGGTAAGTTTAAGTATCTTCCTTTGAGCATCTTTGGGACAAGAGGTGGTAGAAGTAATACTCTTGGCCTTGTTGAGTAAACAGTTACTTGAAGTCATTAAAATACAACGTAGCATATCTTTTCCGTCAATACAGCAATCAGTACACTCAAAAGCCCAATCCTCACATTCTTCATCCTCAATTTTTAGAATAGCCAACTGAGCCTCATCCAAATGCTCCAGGTGCGTATCGAAACTGGGCGAGTGGACACATGTGTCATCAACAAACGTCTGTACATTCGGACACCCTCGTAGAGCCTGGTCTACCGCTCGCTGATAGGTAGCCTGTGAGTTTGACAATCCAAAAGGCATGCAGTTGAATTCAAACTGGCCGCGAGTTGAAACAAACGCAGTGAACTCCCTATGCTTTTCCTTCACAGGAACGCTCCAGTATGCGGATGCCCCATCCAGTGTAGAGAATACAGTTGCCCCTCCCATACGATCGAAAACATCTCGGGTATCCGGCATCGGATAGGCATCTCGCTTCGTCACATCGTTGAGATCCCGGAAATCTACGGCAAATCGATGGGTCCCGTCCTTTTTCTTCACTAAGATCACTCGACTCGCCCAAGAGGAAGAAGAGGGACGTATGATCCCATTCTCGAGCATTTCATCTATCTGCTTGGATACCTCCGCCTCAATTTCCGGAGAAACACGCAACGGCCGGCTTCTGATCGGCCGCTCATCCAGAAGAGTGATAACGTGTTCCGCGGTTCCAATTTCGCGCGGGCTCTTCGGGTTCTCCGCGAAAACGTCTTTCCATCTCGACAGCACCTTGCGTATGGCTGTCTCTTCTCGCGGTGATAGTTTCGGGTTTATATCGAACCTGGCCTCCAAGCTATCTCCCTCCTTTCCCATCTCAGTCTGCATAATTTCTGCTCTAGTCGTCGCGTATCCTCCGCTTGCCGCAGCTAAAGAGGTTTTCCAACAACCACCTAGCCTAACTCTCATGTTTTCCCAATCGAAAGTAGTATTCTTGAAGCGCGCGAGGAATCTTCGCCCCAATATAACCACCCTATTGTTAGTATCGAGTATTTCGATTTCGTGTTCTAGTGGTCGACCATCCCCCACATCCATCGCCACGCAGGCCTTACCACAGACCGCAAGCGCTGTCCGCCCTAGTCCATACACTTGACTGTACTTTGTGCTGTAAGGAATATTCATCTTTTGTACGGTGCCTCTGTCCACCACCGAAGGATCCGCCCCCGTGTCCATCATTACATTGATAGGTTTGCCGTTCCATTTAACTGGTACCACAACCGCCGTCTCATGTACAACACTATGCTGCGTCGTGGCCTGAAATACCCCTCTTCGACTTCGTGTATGTAGGCAATAGCGGACCTCGTGTCCTCTTTCGCCACATTTTGCCCAGTGCCGTTCCGGGCATTGGGCCATAAAGTGCCTGTTCGAGTCGCAAATAAAGCACCGACCCTTCTTAGGGAATTGGCTTGCCGGATACTTCCTTGTAGGTCCATCCCGCCTCCCCATTGCCCTTTGCTGCGTGGCGCATCCTTATATGTATAGAAACAGTTGAGAGCTAACATTCAAGAACAAATACAACGTAAAAGTAAAAAGGAACCATATAGCAGAGAAAGAAAATAGCCATAACATTGATATTAATTTATTGGAACGTAGACTAGTTTCATATACTTATGCATCAAACAAATGATGAATTAGCAGATTTGGAACAAAAATTATTTATTCATATTATGGGTGCGTAAGAAAATCCACTTTATCTTATCCCTGGTACCATAGAAAATTGTTTAGTGAAACGGCCTGTATGTAGTAGGCTATGGTTATATCTATGAAAAATTGTTTTTCAGAGGCGATTTAAGGATAATTCTAAGTGTTTTTAAAACAGGCATCTCCGCTTAAGGATACCGCCATCGAAAAACTTTGCCTGACGTAAAAAATGCCAAATTTGTTTTATCATTAACAAGCGCGCTTCGCTTGCTTACGCTGCGCCGCTGGCGGACACTTGTGTCTGCCAGAGGCGTCCATTGGGGATACCTAAGCTCACGTTGACTAATTAATTGGGAGGTAACATTTCTAAATACGTTTGTATTAACCCTGCCGTTTACTATTCTATTATTTGTGTAGTACAATTAATTTTGTAACGCTCGAATTTTTTTATTCGTCATATAAAGATTAGATAAGAGATGGTAAAGAGTTTACTATAAACTTGGAACTTAATCTTTATCAGATTTATATTTAGGATGAATCAAATGATTTAAAATAAACACTCAAATACAAACGCTAAAAAATTATTTTGATCATTTATCTATGGTCCAATCACGAATGAAGAAGAATAAAAATATTTTCTGAAGTTATATGTTATTATCCATGGTTAAGAATGATTCGGATGTCATACATTCTGTAAATGAAAATAATTGAGATACTGCCATGCAAGAACCTAGAATACTGAGACTGGTGGCAGCTCCAGCTGCAGCCGGACCAATGTTTACCCCAAGTTACTTCATAGTCACACTAGTGCTTACATCGAAGCGTTGATCAAAATGGATTTTGCAGCTGAATGTGCTGGTGAGACTCAAGGACAGTCATTTTAGATTCCTGTGAAGTTCCATCCATCCACGAGCTACGCGTTTCCTGTGCGTATGTTTGGAACCCAGAGAGAGAAAAGTTCGTTTTGAGCTGAGTGGAGTACGACTGACTTCACTACGATATCCTTGCCGATGCTGCTGTCTGACAATTGTATGGTAGTACCAAGCGCGACCCTACATTCAGCAAAAGGTACTATATCAACTGAAAGGCTGCTACTCCTGGGTTCAACTCACACTTGGCTACTCGGTGTCTCAAAGAAGCTATTGGACGAGGAGGGCAAAGGAGATGGAAGAGAGGGAAGAAAGTAATTATTAGTATTTTATCTCAATGCAATATAAATGACCGTATACGTATTATCGAATAGTAGCCCCCCTCGAAATATAATAAGCTAATCAGGCATCGAACTATTCGGTGCGACCCTATAATATTTGAGGCGGCGTCCCAATTTTGGCTGGTCTTCACCTTAATTACGACACCTCGGATGATACATCGCACTTGGATTTTTGTGATGAGTAAATAATCATTCGCCTGACGGTCCCAGAAACAACAATGGCCCTGGCTACTAATCGAGTGTATTATCTTCGAAACAGTTTGACGTTTTTCGATTATAACTCTACCTATCTGCGCATACCTATGTATGAATTGGTCTTCTTGATACCTATGTATCAAGAAGACCAATTCAGGCATCTCTATTCTTGTGTAAATAGGCACATGCGCCCAGAAGTTTTTATAACAATCAAATAGCACTATTAAGAGATTTAACTTCTAGATTATCCGCCGATCACGCTCCCCACCCTAAATCGATATTTTAAAAATCTTACTACATACCAATGTTATATCGAATTAAATAATATATTTACTAGAATTAAAGTTATAACACGTGATTTATATTCATTCATGGGTCCAGGCCCTATGCCTCTCTGATTCTCTCAGAAGCCTTGGATAGGTCTATTTGCGTACGGGTGCTACAAACGAAAGTATCAGTGATAACAATCTCCTCAGTCTGATACTCCTCTCATTTGATTCTGAACGAAGAGGTAATCGTTAAAACGCCGGACTTCGGAGCACGTTAGTGGCGAGGGGAGGAATACCTTCTCTCCAAAGGACCAATCAACAGATAAGGATGAACTGGGTAGGATCACATAAGCTGAGGACTGGACGCTAGTGTTTCGCATTAAATGATTATTTCTCAGTCTTTGTTTTCTGACGAAGGACATTTTCAATTATACAAGTTGGTATGTTTGGTTTACTTATTTATTATGCCATTTATATTTGAAATGAATTTGTGAAAGTGAACAATATTTGGCTTCTGAAAGTGTTTATTTTTCCAGAGCGACTCTGAGAACACGAAGTGTTCATTAGCGCGTGTGTGCTAATTAAACATTAAAAATTAAACATCAAAGTTTGGTACTTTCATCAATGTGTAAGGTATTGGTAATCGACTCTATAGCATAATTTACCTGTGCCCCAGCTGTGTCCTGACAAGCTTCAATCCCTAGCTATGCCACTGTCCACCCCTTATACAATACTTGTATTTGGACTCCTTAGATACTCCTCCACAGTTACTACAATTTTTTGTAGTCAAAATTTAGACACCATTTACCCGAATTGACCTATTTCATTATAATTTCTCCTGATATCATTGGAATTGAATCGTATCTTGATTGTGATAAATTTGATCCGATTAGCTCAGTTTGTTCCGATAAGCAGAGTACTTCCAAGCAATTGTATCTTATATACATAGGCGTCGGACCCACCCGGCTACCCGGCATGGGCCGGGCGGCCCTAAGGGGCTGCCCGGCTTTACCCTGCTCTACCCGGCATCGTCGGTTATGGGCCAGATAGGCCCAGAGGGCCTACTTGGCTGGGTACAAGCTTACCTAATACATTCCCAAAGTCATAGAACCGTTTATCGTGCAGTTTAATTACTGTATCGACTAAAACAATGGCAACTAACATCATGACAGACGACCGGAGTAAGCAGAAGGATAGTCGATTTCTATAGTTTTATTTATGTTAGTATCGATTGGGCCGGGCGGCCCGAAGGGCCAGTGGGTCTATTTCCGACGCCTATGCTTATATAGATATTTTAATTTTATCATATAGTATATACATATTAATAAAAAGGATTATGTTTATATTTTCAAAAAACCCCCAATAATTTGATGCATTGCTTTCCGAAGTAATGTATATAATACCGATTTAATTAAAGAACAAAGGGATATATTTATTTTTATGATGGCATGATACTACAGAAATTATATAGATGTAGATTATACTTTATTCCACTCTTGCTCGCATTTCCTACAGATATAAGGGTCATCACCTATATCCGCTAACCATACATCTTCACAGCCAGTGTGATACCAACTTTCACAGAAATCAAATCCCATCCAGTCATCATTCTTCTGGTCTCTCAGAACTGGACAATCATGCATTCCGCATTTCTCGCAGATTTCATTACATCCTTGTTAACGACAAGGATGTGAGGAGTGACTTCTTTACGGCCAGAAGGGGATAACTCACTACCAAAGCATCCAGATTTATACGTAGTCGCGTCTTTTTCGCGTTTACGTCTTGAAGTTTCGGCAATCAGGGATTGACTCTTCAGAAGACGCCTGCGTCTTTTCTGAGTATCCTTCACAGCCTTTCTCTTGCATCTATTCCGTTCCTTATCCATCGTTACTAGGTGAGCTAGAGTCACATTAGTACATTGCACTCCCATATCCGCTAAGACTGATGCGAGTATCAATGAGCCTTCAATGAAAGTTGACACAGCTATTGACACAGAAGCTTGGAGAGAGTATTGTCCTACCTGTTTTCCTTAAGGAGCATTGTGCCAGAGAACTGAATGTAGGGATTCATCGGCATTTTGTGTTAAACCAAGCGTCAAGGCGGAACACATATCTAGGCTTGCAAACTTCAAAAAAACAGCTTGCAGTCGTGATAACTCGTCTCCATTCAGATAGGGTAGTCGCAGTTTGGGAGGTGTAATAGAGCTATCTTCGACTGAAAGTGCAAGAGTCTTTTGATAGTAGCACCAAGAGCTCTTTGAAAACGGACAACTTTCATGCTTCTCAACCAAATGATCGAGTAGTGTATAGAGAGCCTTTTGAATGTCTATCGCTGTTTTCCTTCTGTTCTGAACGATAACAAGTGAATAAAGATGGCCAATCCTCTGAACCTTTGAAGCGGGTATTGGTTTGGATGTTAAAGTTTTCGTGGTTTTCTTCCTCATTGCCTTTTTTAATCTCCCTTGCGCATGCCCGCTGCACTCCTCCTTTCGTGGATTTTCCAAACCTTTGTACGGATCGCTTTCTCGTAACCACTTGAAAGAGCTTGAGTCTCCATCGCCTACATATGTAGTATAAGCAAGATAATGTTTGGTGACAGATCTAGCCCAAATTTCAAGTGCAGCTGAAGATTCCATTCCTTGACTAGTCCCGAAATAATTTTCCGGACACTCGCCGGAATGTTTCTTCCAGTATTCGCCATACTCATCTGGATTGTCTTTCTTCATCTCTTCAGTCCATTTGAGACATTTGCTGCACACGCGTTCATAGAGGACGTAGTCTAATACCTTACCGCTATATCCCTCAATTGCAGCCGCGAATCCTTGATTCGAATAATGGCCTCTTTGATACCATGAACCGTCGTAACTTACAGTACAATTCTTACAGTCTGGGATATTTGACGTGTCAGGTGTGTCGCGTCCAAGTTTAGCTGACATAGACATGGATTGCTGACAGATTGTATTTGCTGATTCGACCAATTTCAAGAGGGAAACTTTGTTCATTCGCTTCCAGGTATTCTGTATCCCAAGGAGATTGCACGAGAGTAAGTAATCATTCCAACTGAGAGAGGTGCAGTGCACTGCTAATAAAGCCCTCACGTTCACTTCCGACTTTTTCCGGGATAGCATTTGGGAGTCATTCACTGCTTCCGTGGGTTGCATGCCAATAGGCAGGGAAGTTGGGAATTCGGCTATAACAAGATGGCAATAGCTACACTTTAATAATAAATATGACTGTAAGCCATCTCGAAAGACGTATTGATATATATTAAGTGGTCCTGTACATTTTGGTTCAGTGCATCTTAATAGAGAGAATACCGTGCTAAGTAAGTCCATGTCGATAATTTGAGATCCATGGGGAATTAATAGATCACGAAATGAGTGAGTTTCGTCTTTATGCAATTTGATGCTTATGAATTTAGTTGGATGAGGGAACTTTACTTGTTTGAATAGTTCGGATTTCGGCTTTGATGGTAGTCTCTTTGCAGGTAATGGTGTGAAAGATGATTTTCTTTTCAGTCCTTCCCCTTTACGAAACTTCCCAACGCGTTGACTTTATTTACTCTTCTTTTGCCTCTGAGAGAAAAAGAAGGAACTTTCGTGGAATTATCCGAATCTTCGGAAGTCTGTGAAGACAAGGCAAATTGCGAGAAAGTAGATCTGAGCTCAGTAGGAGAGGTTGAAAAAGGGATTACATCAGTTGGAGTATTTGGAACTTTGAATACGCAATCATCTTTAGTGACTGCTTGAGGCAAGCCAGAGTCACTCGATTCCATACTAGAAGCAAAAGGAGATGGAATTCTAACCAGAGGGAGGTCAGCACTTCTAAATATTGGAACAGTTTCTTGTTCCGAAGAAGACATATCTTGTTGTGAAGAAGACATTGTATTTTCTGTTTTGTATATATTTATCTATAAATTTTATCATTTTATTTCCCTAACAGTTAGAAAATTTTAACCTTGTGGGAGTATAAACAAGTTGAAAGATTAAAAAGTGAGTAATTAGAATTTGAAGTTAAATTAAGCGTATCTCTGACCAATTAAATACCTTGACTCGCTAAATAAATCAGTATTATAACTATTTGTATGGGGAATTATGGGGTGTACGAATACTTTTCTTCAGGCAGTGTACAATGTTTTGTTATTTTATTGTCAGGAAATGCTTCTCGTTTTCTGACGTGTAATAATGATTTCCTATTGTTAAAGGTCCGTAATTCCGGTTAAAAATATTGTTTCGTTCTAAAACAATTGACCGGAATTCGGAATTAGAGGGATGGCCGTTATTGAGAGAGAGAGAGAGAGAGAGAGAGAGATTTGATTGAAGAAACTGCCAGGCACAGAGAGCAGATTTTTGACATTCAAAGAATTAATTATCATTATTTGTTTTGGGTATAAAGTCATATTTCCCGAGTTTGAAGATGCACCATTTAATTATAAGCACTCATCCCGTGGAAACCTGACAGAATGCAAAATCTGTAAGAGGAATCTAAAGTGTCATGGAGGATCAAAGTTTGCATGTCAACCTTAAACCCCCTAATATTTAATTTCTAAAACTTCATATTTTAGAAAGTGATGTTAATAAAACAAAAAACCCAATTCTAATTGGGAAAGAAAAGAAATTGAAATTATGTTTGGGTGATGAGAGCCATCTCCGTTGAGCATATTATTAACATTGCGAGAGTATTGAACTACAAAATGTAGCTATTGAAGGTTGCTGACATCATAAATGACTACCACAGAATAATTTAAGTCCTTTTCCTTTCAAAGGAATTATATTTGATCTCTCATTTCAGGGTTGGCAGAAGCTAACTAAGAGTGGTTTAGCAAAAGTCATATTTGAAAAAGTGCTAAATGCCGCATCCGCTCCCGCTTGCTCAGGCTTGCACTTAGTTTTACCATGATTGTACTAACCAAAATATTAGAAACAGATTTTTAGATTTATTGACCGTTAGAATATAATATGACAGATTTGTATTGTTTATCATACTGATTATAGTAATTAAAGGTGCAAGTATATATATGTATAATTATTGACGGGGGTAGCACAACAGGACCAACATTTGAACACTCCATAAGTTGGGATGTATGCTAGCCCCTCCGTTGGAGAGCGCTAGCTCCCCATCGGGGAAAATTTAATAATCTGTCGGGGAAAGAATTTGAGGAAATTTTGAAAAGACACTCTAATTTATCCCCCTGTCGAAGAATTCCAGGCGCGCCACCCCTGATTGTTGGCTAAGTCTTATTGCAAGATAACATTGATATATAATTCGGAGCGCCTGCATTTGTCCGGATTTTAGTTGTTGGCATTTGTCCGACAGCTTTTCATATATTTACCATATTTCGGATGATTTCAAGTCATAACGACTAAAAACCAAGCAACTACAGACAGTACTAGCTAGTACATATGCTACGGTTGGTGTGCAAATCCCATGATTACATTGTTATGGGCCTAAAATCCCATGATATCACGTGAGTAGTTAAATTCTCCACCTCAACTGCCCCCTTTTACACCTGGTTTCGAGCTCCATTCCTCCTTTATAATTCGGCCTTTGGCCTCCTCATCCTATTTCCACACCAAAAGCACCCACTTCCTCAAAAATTCCGGATACGAAATTCCTCGGGACGAAATTTCCTGGTCTTTCCAGTTTTCCAGGGACGAAACTTCGGTTTACCAGAAGAAAAGTTCGAACCGACGTATGGACGGACGTCGCACGCCGATCTGACGCAAGGCCCTCCTATTCTAGGAGCTGCACACAAAAATGCGCACTTGAATGGGAAAGGCGCGTTTTGGGTAGCTCTTCCGCTATTTTATCTCAGTCTACAATCTAAATGTAATCGATTATGTTAATTTATCTAGAAATTTTGAAAATAACTTTTTAACAACTGCTGGTTTTTACAATGCAGTAGACTCCGTTGAATTGGGATACGTTTGTTTCAAACGCTTTGTCTCAAGCGAGTGTCCCGATTAAGCTACATCTACAGTAATTTTTCTTTGAATTGTTTTAACAAATGCAACCTATATTTTTCAAATTGATTCTAGGTATTAATTCATGCATAGTTCATGCATTTAATTCCGAGTTATAAATGAGTTTTTAAATTAATTAATTAATTTAGCGTGTACAGAGGAAGAATGGTGATGAAGAATACAGGTATTGTCTAGCTAGAGATGAATTACCTGATATTCTTCAACTATATCATGATATTGATGATCATTCAGGGATTAACACAACAATCTCGACCATACAGAAAAAATACTTCTGGATTGGTTTAAACAAAGACGTCACAGACTATGTGAATATACTGGCACTGATAGATAATTATTCCTTATTTTAATAAGGAGTAATCAATAATTTGTATTTTTCAGGTACTGAGTTGTAACACTTGCCAAATGACCGCAGCACTGCCACCTCAACCACAGCGATTACTTCAGCCAATTCCACCTCCTGATGAGCCTTGGTCTCACATAGGCATCGATCTTATTTGTGATATGCCTAAAATTCACTTGGTTTTAGAAATATTCTAGTGGTTGTATGCTACTTGACTAAATTTATCGTGACTCGTCCACTCAAGACCAAAACAACGAAGGAAGTTTTGTCCCAGCTTCAAGACATTTACCTCACTTTTGGTGTTCCTCGAGTAATACAACACGACCAGGGTAGAGAATTTACAAAACAGGCATGTTTGCGCATATTTTTATGACATGATTGATGTCCTTGTTATTTTACACAAGTAATTCATACCTCATACAATGATTACCCAATTGTTACCTCGGATGTTGCGTCAAAAAGCAAATTATTTTTGCAACTTTCGTGATTACTTGTGATTCTCATCACTTTTTTGAGATATCTGCTGTCATTAATGTTTACAAGTACAGTTTCAGGCTTACTAGTCACAACTATTTCGTCATTTTACAAAGATCAAAAGATTCTTCTTTCACACAATTCGCTACTTGCAGAATCTTGCCTAAAATAATATGTTGTGTTAATTGCAAACCATTTGTAGAGAACATTTCGCTATTTCCAAATTCAAGAACTGTGCTCCGAAAGTTTTGGCGAAGTGTGATTGTTGTGTGACTGTAACCTACCAAATTTTCAAACCCCTGAGCTCGCTTAATTTACATAACATAATTATGAGATTTAGTATGTTTTGTATCTCTTGATTATTTGAATATTCTTTAGCTCAGCTAGATTCGTTCCAATTTTCAAACGTAGTTGAATTAAGACGGAGTAGCAATCCCAGAAAAAAGTATTTGATTCAAAAGTGAAGCGTAACAAGTCAGTATATTATTTGTTCCAATCTACTTGTATATGACATGTTCTGTCATTAAATTCCTACTTCTACTTCATTTAGAAATATAATTTGGTTTGCGTCGACCTATCACCTTGCAATAGTGGTCAACTGTGTGTAAATTCAGAATAGAAATTTTAAACGAATTAAATTATTTAATAAAAAATAGTTTAATTCATCAAAAATAAAATAAAGATATATATAATTCTTTCACTTGTGGTTCCTCGGTAGATGTTCAGGTTAAAATTGATTAGAAATATTCTGATACACTTCAATATTTTAAACTCTCTTACCTTTGATCTATTTAGATCTGATATAAAAGATGGAGATTTATTTCTCGTGCAAAACGTCAAAAAATCGAAGCGAATACCGGGGACAAAGACACAAAGCAAATTCATCGGTCCATTCATTGCTCAAAATATTACTGTTAGTCAGCTATCACTATCACATATCACTCGAAGAAGGTATTCTACCCTCATTTCTATTTATGTATGTAAAATAATGAAAAGTTGGATAAACTTCTAAATATTTTGTTTATCCTTACTATTAAAACTCGATTAATGTACACTGCCCTACCAAAAGTATTCGTACACCTCAATATTCCCCATTAATATAGTACTAAAATGACTATAGTATTAAAGAATGATCTTGCAGTTAAAATATGAGATATAATATATTTGATTTCAGATTCGTATTCTACGCATTTGAATTACCTATTTTCGAAGTTTCAAATCAATTGCTAATTGCCAAGGTTAAAATTGCCGACCTGTGCCACCATGTACCACTTTTCTAGAGTCTCAACCACTGTAGCAGATGGTGATAGGTGACACAGGGTAGCACAGGATGATAAATTTCGGCATAGTTAAAACTTAATTGATTTGAAAACTCTAAAATAGGTAATTCAAATGCGTAGAATACGAATCTGAAATCAAATATACTGTATCTCGTCCAGTTTAACTGCATGACAGTTCAGTAATAGACGCATTTAGTACTATTTTAATGGGAAATATTGAGGTGTAAGAGTACTTTTGGTAGGGTAGTGTATATAGTATATATATCTGTAACGAATTGATTGAAGAAACTGCCGGGCTCAGAAAGCTGATTTTTGGTATGTGGGAGTCTTTTGACTATGGCTCCACTAAGTTCTGAGCTCAGAGCAAAATATCGACGCATCATGGAATTATGACGTCATTGTCACATTTTTTAAAGTTAAGCAATACAGTTATTCGAGGATAACTCAGCCATTATAAGAGATAGAAGGCTGAAATTTTAATAGAATCTGTGTACTAACATACCTCACATATGATGCAACTATCATCAAAAAATGATGACTCATCACTTTGTTATGACGTCATCATTACTCATCAAAAATTTTAAAATTGACAAATTTGGTGATTTTTCGAGTGATATCGATTTTCACACTAAGACAAATATATTTAGAAATGTTATCTCCCTTATAATTAACCAATGTGACCCCAGGCGACCGAAGGGAGCCTCCGGCGAACACAAAGTATCCGCCAGCCGCGCAGCGCAAGCAAACGAAGCGCGCTTGTTTTATAGAATACGACAGGAACATCAATTCGAATATCAAAACTGCCATTGACCACCATGAAATTAATCTAACAGGTAATCAATACTATAGGCATGTTTCGTTCCCTTGTGCTGTGCGGCTGCGGACTCAAAGTGTCCGCAGGAGTCACCGTTTAAACGCCTCATTTCTCACCAGCTAACAATGACTTCAAACTGATTTGTTTGGTTGAAAATTAAATTGTATAAACGAATAACAATTATGATTATGGATTACTATAATATACATGGGAATGCATGTTTTTGTTCACCAATACACGAAGTTTTGAATACACTGCTAAATGATTGTAATGGATTAGTATTTAGAATGTTTAATCTGATTTGTATTTTTATATACTATATAGACTCAGAGGTTAACAACCACGACCTAGATTTAGGGGCCTGCGAAGAGATATTCCACACGAACCTAGAAGAATTAGAATCTGAAACAATTCAAAAGAAACTTCTTGAAATCCAACCTCTACTTGAGAATTCCTTGCCAAGCAATACTTTTATATCACCTCTTCATGAAAAACTGGATCAAATGATCATAACTCGGCCCTCAAATGAAGTTTACACACATTATCCATCTTGTTTCAATACCAGTTTCAATATCAAACAGAATGTTGCAGAATTTGTAACTGAAGTCTAACAATTATCTCGAATCTTGCAATCTAATCCATCCGATCTGTAAATTTAATCGTGACTATCCAATCGCAGTTCTCTTTCCAATCGCGCTTGAATTGGCAACTGATGAAATAATAAATTTAGAAACGAATAATCCAAATACGACAGCAATCATCACATGCTCACATGCTCAATCGACAACATCTTAGCAGTTATAAGTCTAAATAGAGTTACTATCCAGAATGCTATCAATGAGGATATGAGTTCTCAACTAAATCCTAAAATATCGGACCTTCTATCATTAATTAAAGAGAATAAATTTGATGAAATTCGTCACACCTTTGCTCGTTCAATGGACCTCATTCTAGAATACAACATGTTTTTTCAGTGCTATGACTTCTATGGATCTGAAGGAAAGGCTATCCAAATATTGCGTAACTGGGCCTATGTGATGATCGATACACATCGAATTTTAAATGTCATCAATGCAAAAGTAACTTTTCTAAGACGTATATGCTAGGTACCATTGGTTGCGTTGTTAACAACTTAGATACTTCGATTAATGCCAGAATTATGCCTCTGAAATGTGGAATCTGCCATTCAGCAACTTCTATACTTGAAAAGATTGGAGGATATTTCAAGTCAATCCCAGTGTTGTTGAGTATCGAAGTTGGACACCTACCAAGACATACCAAAACACTTTCTGCTGAAGATATAGATACTTCATTTGTTATCTATCAGAATGAATCTCAACTCACATACAGATTAGCTGGTTATTCTGTACTAATCGGAAACCATTTCTATTCGTTTATTCCTATAAACGGAGAAATTCACAAATTTGACGGAATGCTGACACCAAAAATACAAAAATGGAGTTCAAACAATTTTCCCGGGGTTCTTAACACAGTTTTTTACATCCTGCAAAATTAAAAGCTTTTGTTGTTTTGCTTATACATTTCTGCTAAATGTGGAAAATAATTTTGGAACAAAATTGTATGCTTCTGTCCAGCCATGGGCATTGATAAGGTTGGCATGTATGTTTACGTCGAAATGAAAAGTTAGTTCCACAGATAATTTTTCGCAAAAATTCGGAAATCTACCAAAAAAACATCATACCCTATTAAAAATATCTAACAATCCACTGAAAAAAACTACCCTACCTAAATGTCTTACAATCCACCAAAAACCTCTCGTCCATCTCAATCAATTCTAACGTAAAATTAATGATTTCTGCATAGTTGCAGCGTTAAACTGCAAAATTGTAGATGACGAAACATTCGTTTACTCTTGTTAGAGTTATTATCAAAATTCTATGTCTCACTATTTGGACAATATTTGTATGCTATAAAGGAATATTAAGTTTAAATTACGCCCATATATCCAAAGATTGGATTTGGTCAAATTTCGCACAAAATGTCCCTAAGAGTTTCGACTACATTTTATCTATCGAAATATTTTTTAAAAACGTTCAAACGCCCATAACTCGGCCAAAAACGGTCGGGTTGGACCGTAATTTAGCACATTCGATAGCATTTTTAATGCTATACAAATCATTAAGATACCACGAGATACCTAACACATTTATATTTTGAGATTTTCGCCCTTTTCTGAAAAAGGATCGAAATTTTTAACAATTTTTGCACCTTTCTAAAAGCTTAAAACAAGTGTTTGGAACTTTTGTCAACAAGACTTGATAGAAAATATGCAGAGGAGGAGCATTGGGAGATTTTTTGTGAAAATTAAACAATTCGAAATTTAAGAAAATTGGGCGTAATTTAACCTTAACTAGATGTTGAATACTTCTGAACCGATAATTATTAATTGCCCCCCATCCCCATTCCCAACCTAAAATTGTTCCGCCACCGCTGATGTGGAGTCATAATCCCAAATTTATTTTAGAAAAATAATAGATCGCGGTCGCCACCGAGATCAGTGTTGTATTCTTAGTTTAAAAAGTGGGGGAACGGTGTTGTTACATAGGTTTGAACTTTGAATGCATAACCCTCTATTTTGTTAAAATACTTCTTTCAATCAGAGAGTTGCGTTTACCAAAGGAAACGCGTTTCCTTAGTAAAAAAAGTGGAGGAACTGCATTCCCCCCTGTTCCCCCCGCTAATACACCACTGAACAAGACAATATCGCATGTGTGTAAATTTTGAGCTATAAGGAACAAACGAACTAACCAACAACAAGCTTGTTTTAATAGTAAAAGTTTTTAATATAATCATTCATTTCCACGATAAAAATTAAATTGCTCAACAACAATTGTTGTATCACTATAAATATCAACAGATAATTATCGTTATCAATCACCAAGAAACAATGGATAACTAGTATTAATAACTGGTCTCAAAATCACACGGGTCTCAAAATCACACGGGTCTCAAAATCATACGGGTCTCAAAATCATAATAATTGAAACAACATTTATAATTCACAAGTAAAACGAAATGTCAGATGTTATATTCTCATGTGTAAGTATAATACTTCAGCAAAATTTGTTGCAGAACTTTTGGATCACCCTGTAAAAGTCTGATAATTGATTGGTTCTCACATGAACAAATGAATTTCAATCACAAATAGTTCTTCTGATTGTATGCATAAGTCACTACTATTTGAGCCCAAAGTATTTACATTATAAAATAATCGAATATGATTGGTCAGCACATTTTCTCACCTAT
Source organism: Aphrocallistes beatrix (assembly GCA_963281255.1). Taxonomy (NCBI): domain Eukaryota; kingdom Metazoa; phylum Porifera; class Hexactinellida; order Sceptrulophora; family Aphrocallistidae; genus Aphrocallistes; species Aphrocallistes beatrix. The sequence continues at coordinate 2,442,723 of OY725495.1, forward strand.
CTCGGCGAGGTTTAAACATTTCGCTTTGATCTTCGAACTCCCTTCTAGTTTCATTATTACTTACCTGTGTGCCAAATTTCACGTTTCTAGCACCTCCCAGTTCCTCAACCAATTCACACAAAAAAAATAAAAAAACCATTGCTTTTTAATATATAAAGATTTTGAGAGATTATTCAAGAAATATGATAGTTTGAATTCGTAAGTTTTATGTGTAGCCCTGTATTTGTGGTTGGTTTGTCCAAATTGGTTGAGGTATTGGCAGGTTGTCGAAATTGTTTGTATTTTCTTAACAAAATGATTGTATATTTTCATTCTACTCGTATAGGGCGAAAAGAGTTTCCTAATAAAACAATTGGTAACGAATGAATCAAAAGATCGCATCTTCCAAACTGGCTAACCAGAACGAGTGTAATCTTAGCGGCGGATTCGAAGTTAAACTTAATCACTCTAACTCGAAAAGTACGTCCTATATCAAAAATAATTACGAGGGGCACGCGGAAAGTTTTTAGCCACAAATTCAGTTTCTATTGAAATCGGATTGCAATTTTAGATATTATTCACTATATTTTAATTTTCACTATATTGGGATTTCCATCAGTTACCAATTGGTATCGAGAGTTTTCCAGTGGGCGGGATATGCTTGGGGACGAAGCGCGAACCGGTAGACCGGTAACTGCAACAGCTGGAGATCAAGTAGATCAGGTTCGTACCCTAGTAGCTGAAGATCGAAGAATCACTTACGATGTAATTCAGACTACTCTAGGGATATCATCATGGGCAGTTAGGAAGATGCTACATGAAGAACTGGGTCTACACAAGATGAGTAGTCCCTGGATCCCCCATCTCTTAACTGAAGACCAAAAAAAGGCCCGCGTTGACTGGTGCAAATTAATGCTAGTCAAATTCGATATGGGTAATTCCAATAAGGTTTCTCAGATAATTACTGGTGATGCATAGCCTACTATATATAAGGCCTAAGAGTAACTTAACCAGGGATGCGGTAGAAGATGGATGAAGAAATACATGAGCTGCCTTAAATCATTAACAAAGCACAATATAGCTTAGGGATGTATTACCAGCATATATAAATATGGTGTCAAAGCACCCATATCCGTTGTTAAAATTTAGATTAGCCATCAAATGATTGCGCAACAGGTTATATTTGGGTCAAATTTAGTGATTTTCAGAGGCCGTTTAAGGGCACTTCTAAGTGTTTTTATTAAAATGTTTTTCGCATATAACTGAGAAGTGGATGTGTTAATACTAAAAATTTGGAATTTTTTCATGGAATGTTCTTACATTCCAGTGTTGCTATGGAGACGTGTTTTTGGTCAGTTGGGGCTATATCTTGAAAACAGCGATAGCTAGACATTCAAATATAATCCCATTTTATAGCAAATAGGCTACTTCCTATTTAGCTATAATACAATTTCTGTGTCTAAATTCAATGGTTTACGAGATATTCGACAAATCACCAAATGTGACCAATATGATAAATTGTCTAATAACTCGTAAATTATTGAGTTAAGACATAGAAATTGTATTATAGCTTAATAGGAAGTAGCCTATTTGCTATCAAATGGGATTAAATTTGAATGTCTAGCTATCGCTGTTTTCAAGATATAGCCCCAACTGACCAAAACACGTTTCCATAGCAACACTGGAATGTAAGAACATTCCATGAAAAAATTCCAAATTTTTCGTATTAACACATTCACTTCTCAGTACTATGCGAAAAACTTTAGAAATAAAACACTTAGAAGTGCCCTTAAACGACCTCTGAAAATCACTAAATTTGACCCAAATATAGACTGTTGCGCAATCATTTGATGACTAATCTAAATTTTAACAACGGATATGGGTGCTTTGACACCATATCTATAAGCAGTGGACCCTATTAACCGAAAATATTTTGTATCAGCTTCTAGGTGTGAGAGCTATTCCAGTCCTACCAAATTTGGGCCGATTAAGCGGAGTCGACTGTATATATTCAGTGCCGGCACCACCGGTGGTGTTCTAGGTGTCAGGACACCTACTGTCTCACAATTTATCTATTTATACAGTATATATCCCTCCATAGATGGACACTCACTTTCAGACAAATCCCTCTTAGGACACCGACTGCTCATAAAAATTGCCGCAGGCCATGGTATTCTTCTACAACAACATCATTACTATATTAGATTTTATGAGGAATTTGTGGTGTAGCTCCCCAAGGAGACCCTGGTATTCAACTGAAATTGAAATTGATCGATTTTAATTTCAGTTAGCAGCACTAGCTGTAATCCCAGCCTGATCAGGTGGTGGATGGCTATGCTCGTCTGCTCTGCTTGATACGATCTCATTGTTGATCGTTGTCGAAGCTCAACTGCAACTTCATGTGGTTTGTCTTACATCTCCAAAAGATACGGTCATCTCTACCTCGCCTATTGATGATATACCTGTACCCCAAGTGTATTTTGTTGACGAACAAACTAGGTGTTCCATCTTGAATTAATACACTAGTGATTGGCATGTATATGAGACACACAGATCTCTATCGTGGATTGCGTAGCTCTAAGTCTAATAATGAAGTTGAGGTAGTAGTGTCTGATATCGAATTAAAAGCGTGTGGAACTAAAGCCCCAGATTTATAAGACAGTGAGAAATAGGCTCACTTCAACCAAAATTCCGAAATCTCATTCTCATGGGTAGCAGGGGTCATATTAGTTGCTTTGATAGGTTTTAAATGTCAGTTGCATTTTATAATTTCTAGAAGAGCAACGGATTCGTGAATTCTATAATATACTTCTCTAACAGAAACTCTAGAATCTCTCATTAATGGAGAATGGAAGTATATGAGTGAGGTGTTCTCCGTTCTAATAAAGCTAATTTTACTGTGTAGAATAGAATCAAATCAAATCGGGATAAAAGGTTGTATGAGTTGAGATGATAATACAGGAGTATAATTCTCGTTGTACTGTGTCATTGTGTCCGTTGTTAATTAGTCCTATCTCAACCTTACATAGAAAACATAGTAGCAATTCTCTGTGTAATGTACACTCATCATTACACAACAGCAGAAGATTGGAGAGGATCTCGTTTCTCTACAGAGTTGTACGCGGACCGAAATTTGAAAATAAGTAGACTACACTTACTTAGTATTAGGGAATCCTTTTATGGGAGTGAGTTTCTGCAAACACAAATAAGTGGAAACAAACACAGTTCCATTTACGTAAGTATTCCTCAATTGGTACTTCGTGACAATTAAAAACATCGTCTCGGTTGCCATCGCGGGAAGTCGTGCAAAGATTTCCAGGCCGCGGCCCGCAAACTATTATATTCGGTCCGCACAGCCCGCGTGCAACTCTTTTTCTCCCATAAATACAAATAAATGCAAGTTTCAAATAAGGATCAATTTGTTGCAAAATTTACAACAATAATTGTGTTACAAGTATAAACTATTTGGACTAAATATAATCCGTAAATGAAAGTACGTAATGAGATATTGGACAAGAGTTGCTATAGTTACAACTAGGAAAATAAACTGAATGTGTATATTACATGAAGCTGTAATACACGGATGCTACAAATATCTCATTCGTGAAGAGAAAACTTATTAAATGAGACACAAGAATAAAATATATGACAATTAGTCTTCTAGCAGGAGGGAGATAGAGCATGTTAGTGGTTTACTGATACTTACAACTCTTAGTTGAGTTCAACTAAATAGCATCATTATGTAGGAATAGGAGTCTGGACAAGGATAGCATCAATAAAATGTCATATTTCATTCGACTATGTTTCTCGTATCCTTGTACCATAATAGAGCAGAATTAATTTGAAACTAAAGCACTCTGTCAAATTCCATAATGGATAATAGCAGTTAAAACTTAATGCGCATTTTTTTGTATCATATAAATGATTTAGCATCAATTTTCACGAAATAAATAGGGATATGAGGTGTCAAGATTATTACAAATTTATCACTTTCTTCAGCAATTTTATTCTAATGGATTTCGGTCTTAAACTAATGAAAACAAAACACTTTGAAACAAAGATTTAGAAGCAAATTATTTAAAAATTGGCGTAGCAATTGTTACTAGTGATCACAACTTGATTCAGCCCAATCTTTGTTAAATTTACAAGACTAGTTTAGTTTATTAAAATCAAAATATAAAGTAGCAGGGGGGGAATATGGAGGAGTGGGTGAAGGGGAGTGGGTGAAGGAGAGTGGGTGAAGGAGAGCGGGTGAAGGAGAGCGGGTGAAGGAGAGCGGGTGAAGGAGAGCGAGTGAAGGAGAGCGAGTGAAGGAGAGCGGGTGAAAGAGAGCGGGTGAAGGAGAGCGAGTGAAGGAGAGCGGGTGAAGGAGAGCGGGTGAAGGAGAGTGAGTGAAGGAGAGCGAGTGAAGGAGAGCGGGTGAAGGAGAGCGAGTGAAGGAGAGCGGGTGAAGGAGAGTGGTGGGGGAGAGCTGTTTACCTAGAGAATTAGGACAGTAATACATTGAGCAATAAATGACAGATTTCTAAGCTAATGGATTAGTTGGGCATTCTATTTAAAGAAAGGACGAAATTGTACATATGAGGAGTACATATAAGTAAGAAAGGTCTAGTAGACTAACCGTATTAATATTTGTGTCTGGAGACCTTTGGAGAAGCCTCCAGGTTTACCAACGATGAATGTGGTATGACCTTTATCACGGGGGTTGCGCTTGAGGTTGCGGCTGGGGTTGCTGTTGTTGTTGCGACCTGAATACACAAAAGTTCACATTACTAAAGATTATATGTATCTGGGCTGCAAAAAGACAATAATAGCCGCTTATTTGATTAAGAAGTAGCTACGAATATAGTAATTAGACAAACTAAATACATTAAGATCAAGAGACTCACCTTCAAATGAACTCGAATCTTCCGGACCATTGTCGTCAGGTCCTCCACATTTTTATCAATGCGTATTGTCCGCTCCCTTTGGCGCCGAGCTCATGGCGTCCCATCAAATATGGCAAGAAAAAGTTGAGCCACTGCAGAGAAAAATAAAATAACCTACAATCGATGTTTTAAAAATTTGATCAATTCATTCAATCATGCGATGCTCTATGGCAGATATCGACATGCTAGGAGTTCATACGACGTACCTAACACCAACAACTACTCCTTTGTTTCGCAATAAAATTACGAAAAATTCATTACATCTATCTGGGTGGGCTAATCTAAATCAAGATGCGAATTTCAGGTTTTACACAATATTCATCAACTCTATGGCTACATATCAACATGCTAGGAATTCATATGACGTACCTGACACCAACAACTGTTGCTTTGTTTCGCAATAAACTAAACTTGCGAAAAATTCATTACATCTATCTGGGTGAGCTAGTCTTACCTGACAGTCATCATCAAGTATGATTATTCAATGGAATTAATCAATTGGCACCAAAATATCATATTTGAATCAATTGTAGATAATCAAGGAGAGATAGTATTGCGAATTACAGAATTAATTTATTTGAGGTGATCATCGTGGGAGAAAGGCAGTGTGACATACCATGCGAGTTTCAGCCAACCCTCCAAAAGCAGATGCAGAATACTACATACCGATGGATGATGGGGACGTGAAAAATGCCATAAAACCAAGTCAAAGAATACAATTAATTATTCAAAATGGATTACTTGAAACAGACATCTCTATTTGACAGACATTCAGACATTCAATGCTCGAAGATGCAAGATGTGGACAAAGTTATCATAAACGAGTCTCACATCATACTGAATGAGACAATAATTCGTCAGAATAAAGAGATTCATACTCCAAATATTAAATACATCGGGCAGTTATTAATTACAGTAGCAAATTTCGGACAGGTTCATAAGCAAAATTGAATCTACCATAAACAATAAAATTTCCGGACGGCGGTGATAAACATAAACAAATAATTTATTTTACATAGCATATATATTAACAAATACTAAATATATATCAACTCACTTGTAGTGCAAAATAAATTCATTTTCATCGAAAACAAATTGAAGATAAAAAGTGAAAAAAATCTATGCTAATCACACACAAAGCATGCGTATTTATATAATTTAGCTCCTTGCACATGATAGCCACTAACATATTTAGTTGCTATTTGTATCTAACACAAATCGTGTGAAATATGTACTAGATAAATACTTGAGGTTATTAAGCATCTAGATTCCTTAAAATGAATTAACCACGAATTGATCATCATTAACAAATCAACTCTGCGAGTTACTTCATACTAAGAGGAATCTGCTAATAATTTTGCTAGCTGGAGTGATGAATCATCATATTCGATGAATGGAAATTAAATTTTGAGGAATCTATCGCCTAAAATGGCAAAGTTATGTGCGAAAATTGAAATATCAAATTATACACAAGGTGACAATGACGTCACCATTTCGCGATGAGTCAACTTTTCGTCTATGAGGTAAGAAAACTCAAATGTGTCTTACCTTAACCTTGGATAATATTATTCGCACTGGAAGGTAGTTTCTACTCCTTTTTCGGTTATAATTGGACCATGGATCAGGAAATGCATTGATGATTGAAATAACAGATCAAAAAAATCTTTTTGATCTGTTATTTCAATCATCAATGCATTTTTGCAGATTTTTGCAGACAAAAAGTCGAAAGTTAGCTATTATAGGAAAGGACAACCTTAAGAATATAATCGATATCAGTCGAAAAATCATCAAATTTGTCAATTTCTCAATATTTTGACGAGTAATTATGACGTCATAACAGAATGATGAGTTATCATTTTTAACCCTTGAAAGCATTTGGAATTTTTCTATTTATAGTAGTAACCCCAAACTTGTATGGCTTCCCCATTGAAAATGGCTTAAACCGGAAATGACGCAACACATTCCTGTGGCAAGCGTGGGTTAATGATAGTAGTACCAAAAGTGAGATATATATATACACATTTTATTAAAATTTCATCCTTCTATCACAAAATCTTGAGTTATGTTCAAAAAACGGAAATTTCTAATTATGAAAAGAGTTAGTACATTAATCGAGTTTTAATAGTAAGGATTCAATTGTATTACTGAATGGTCTACCATCTAGTCGTACTAGTTGGACGGTATTTATTTAGATTTTTATGAGTTACCTCACTAAAGTTTAGCGTTACTAAAATTGAATTATTGGAGGTTTTTCGAAGCATCCATCAATTAGTTTATTACTTCTTTATGATACGAAACAGGCCGATGTCCTTATCTTAAAATCTATTAAAGATATACATTCTATTATAATCTTAATTAAATAAAACAGTTATTTCCAAATGTTCAGTATTAATGAAATTTGTCGATTTTCAGGATACTTTTGCTATTTTCCCAAAAATTAGGTTGGAATATATGTAAATCATGAGTATAAATGTGAATGAATTCCTGTGAATGCCTTTATTTATCTTTAATGACTCATTTTACATTGTTCTTAACATTTAAACGTAAATTCCTATAAGCGAGACTTTAAATTTTCAAAATTTCTTCAAAATAAAAATAATCAAAATTGGTTAGAGTATAGCATTCTATACATGAGGCAATGGCAGTCAATATTATTTTTGGACCAGAGATTGCTTAGTATATTCAAATTTACATGAATCCTTTATACGTTATATCATAGCCTACTGTATATAAGGCCTGCCATCTACTTGGAAAATCTGGACTAGAGATGCACTAGTGGACGATTATTTTAATGAACCACAACTTTTAATGATGATTTTATCACTAGCTTAATCAATGAGGATACATTATGTGAAGTTGTTTCCCCCATATTCTCTGTCACAAATATTTAACCTAGCCTCCATAATCCTTCTCAGCAGCAGATCACTTTAAATTTTAAGATGCAAGAACTCAGAGAGACATTTGACCGACATTTCGATTCCCGTCCTCCATCCAAAGGATCCTGTTGAAGGGGATACATACAAAACCAAAAGTGGGGACTGGAGCTAAACCATATTGCCTTTCATGGTATCCTCTTAATTGCTCTCGATATCTAAAATAAACGGACTCCGTTCTCTGGAGTCAAAGGAATAATATTGCTTAACAAAGGATACTCCTAGCTTTTGAGATTGAGGAGAAAGAGAAGTACCTTGTCAGGAATTTGCAAGATCTAAAAGGTAAGTATATTTGCTTTCAATTAATACTAGCAAATTGTATTTGTTCCATCTGACAATTGTATCCGAATTGTTATATTCTGGCAATTCTTAAAAACATCTCGGAGGATGTCATAGACAGCGAATGGGTCCTATGCCCAAGGGGGTGGATACCTTGAAAATAATTGTTTAAAATTTGTGGGAAAAATTCTGGGTTATATTTCACATGCAGGTCGCTTGGTCATAGCAATACCAATACTGATAATTATATATTTCAATGAAGCATTTATTTCAGAAAACACAGGGGAGAGCTCCCCGACTTTCGGCGTCTATGATGTTTTCTCGTTTATCATGAAATAGTAATTTTTATCTGCATATGTAGAGGGTGCGTCAAAAGCAACAAGGAATAATTTGTATTATTGATAATTGTTCTACAGAGATCTAATCTGCAAAGTAAAAGTTAATTGTATCTCACAGCTTTCAATAAATAAGCGAAACATTTTAGTTCAGATTAAATTCAGAAGATTATCTAGTAATAGTTTACTATGATCATGGCCGGCGCTATCCAAACAATATTCTTCATAAGTCATGAAATTTATATCTAAGGAAGTTCTTCGGTCTAAATCAGGGTTGCCGTGGGAATGGGAATCCCCATAGGATTCCTATGGGGATTCACACAGGGTCCTATGCAGGGCCGGATCATGGGTTTATGGACCTATAGGCTGGGTAGAAATTAGGGATCCCTTCTCCCTTCAACCAATATATGATTCACAAAATAAGTGTATTGTAATGTTACTTCTATAATTATTATATATTCTGGCCAAAATTTATATAGTTGGTCCAAACTGTGTTTACAGAAAATGAACTTTCCTGGCTTTCACTTTGGCGAACTTTGAAATTACGCCATTGAAGTCTAATTCACGAAGAATGGCACTCTCAATGCACATGAGAGATAGATGATTCAGTCGTTCATCTTTCATTGTTGTGCGGATTTCATTCTTGACTCGTTTCAACGTTGAAAAGGATCTCTCCCCTGTGCAGTTTGAAACAAGTAGTGTCAAATAGAGACGAAGGGCCACTTCCACATTCGGAAATGTTTCGCGAATTCCAGGCTCCATTAAGATGCGATACATTTCAACTTCTACGTTGCTAGATAACTGTTGGACGTTTGGTCGAACAAATTCAGCAAATTGAACAATTTCTTCGCTTAACGTTAATTCCAAATCACTTGAATATGTTTTAACCAGATGCTCAGATGCTGCACGCAACTCTCCTGGCGACATAGTCTTCATGTTGTCCATAAATCCAAACAATGAGCACACAGTTTTGTACGCTTCCAAACGCTTCTCCAGTGCAGCCATTAAGTTATCCACGATAGGCAAGAACACATCTGTTTTGAATTTATCTCGTGGTGAAAGCTGAGTGTCTTCTGCAGATCCATCATATCGCGTAATATTTACACTTCTCAGTCGTTTTCTGATGTCTGCATTCCTGTATTCTTCATTTGCAGTCAGTTTTTTCCCATTTCTTCAAATTTTTCAAATTGATCCCTAAATCCTTCAACATATGTCTTTAGCGAGTGTAGCATATTCACCGCATTATTGATATCCAAAGTAGCACTTTGTAATGCCTTACTGGTGAGATTGAAACGCTCCATGATGGTTGACCACAACTCAGTGAGTATGCCATACTCAAGCTGGTTCATTATTCTCACAAATCCTTCCGATTCTCTTCGAGTCTCTGCCTTCAAGTTGGTATCTTCTTCAATCGTTTCTAGCGTAAGTATGATCTTGCTGTAGCCATCTTTCAATGCTTTTACTGCATCTGCACGGGCTGACCAGCGTGTTTGATTTCCACTTCATCTGGTTTGGATTTGGACAAAGTCACCGTTGGAAATATGTTTGTCAGTTTCGGAATCTTTGCCAACATTTTTTCATCACGATCATTGATTTCTTGACGTTTATTTCTCTTCTCTGCACCAGATTTATGCCTAGAGGGTGCAGACATGTTCGCGTTGCGTAAAGGAAATAAATATCTAATTGGAATAATTGAAATAGGAAATAACTAATGGAATTGTAAGAAAGGAAGAATAATTATCACTTTGATTGATCTAAATTGAATCAATTACAATAAAAAAATTACGATGATCATATTTTTCGGGGCCCCCAGAACCCAGGGGCCCCTAGGCTGCAGCCTACTTAGCCTATTGGGTGATCCGGCCCTGGTCCTATGGGGATTCCCATAGGATTGCTGTAGGAATCCTCATGGGGATTCCCACAAGAATTCTATGGGGATGGGATGGGATGGGAATTTTATTCCCACGGCAACCCTGGTATAAATGCATTTGTATCAATACAGCAAAGACCCTGTTGCGCAAAAATAGTTGCATCACAGTTCAGGGTTGGGGTCAATTACAATTATAATTGTGTAATTAGTAATTAATTACAATTACACTGTAATTGAAGTGTAATTGTAATTGAAAATTTTACTTGCCTTGAAATTGATTCGTAATTACGTACTTGTATAATTGAACAAATGTAATTGACCCAATTGTTATCCGACTTTTGAAATTATTAACCATTTAATTCAATCTTGTAGATATTATTACTTGTTGACCTCTTTTCTAGAAACAGACCCTTGAAACATCATTTTGGACTGTTCGTGTGATGTCTGTTTCGAGCTATCAAATCTCATCTTTTGAAATATTGAAACGGACGTATTCATATTTTCTATTCACACAATGTGTGTACAGAGCGAGCGAGTAGGAGAAAGAAAGAAAGAAAGCAGAAAAGTATTGTGAAGACCTTTTTTATTGCCATTTTAACCTTTCTATTATGTAATATGATACATGTTGTTCTTAGTCATTCATTAAATATGTTCAAAATAAAATATTAAAACTCTTATTAGAGAGGGAATAATGGAAAACAGACTATGGCTTAGTTATTTAATGGCCTAATTGGTTAATATACACATTCTTAGAATTTTAATTTCCCGTCCTCTACGCATCCCTGGTACATTAGATGGTAGGCCTTATATAGAGTAGGTTATGGTTATATATGATTAATTAAGCAATTTTGGTGACACACTCACAAATATGACATAATATAAATATTAAGCTCATAAATACAAAATAAACATTGGATTTCGAGAAGTGCTAATGAGACGGACTTCTACTTCTTGATGGCAGACTGGCTTGACTTAGCTTGAGAGATATACTTGACATAGCTTAGCTTGAGAGACAGACTTGACTTAGCTTGAGACAGATTTGACTTAGCTTGAGACAGACTTGACTTAGCTTGAGAATAGACTTGACTGAGCATGAGAATAGACTTGACTTAGCTTGAGATAGGCTCGATTTAGCTTGAGAGATAGACTTGACTGAGCATGAGAGACAGACTTGACTGAGCATGAGAGACAGACTTGACTTTGCTTGAGAGACAGACTTGACTTAGTTTGAGACAGACTTGACTTAGTTTGAGACAGACTTGACTTAGTTTGAGAGATAGACTTGACTTAGCACGAGAACAGACTTGACTTAGCTAGAGATAGACTTGGCTTCGCTTGAGATACAGACTTGACCTGAGACGTCATAACTTATAAGGGAACAATATACTTCTACGAGTAATAAGGAACAAGCACACACTCTGGCCTTCCAATTGGATATAGACACACATTTCGGACCTTTACAGCATGATGAAGTTGACTAAATAAACAAATAATATTATTAAATCAGTTCTTGAATTTAGCAAGTCTAGTTTACTATTATATCATGTTTCAATACTACGGTAGTGCATTATATAGAGGTCTTAACGTTATTAGATAATCAACAGTTGAATACAGTGAAAAAAGCTTTGGTAGAATGTATCACCGTGACGTACTGCATGTGCAAAATGCCTCAAAGTATACAATGTTCTAATTCCATAGTAGCACATGCCAAATGAATAAGATTAGTATGGGAAGAGCCAGAATAAGGTTTTACAATTTCTACTAAGGGTACAGATACATCGTCGTTAAATGGCTATTCTTCTCTATCCAATTCACATTGAACATTTTCTAAACATCATTGATGAATTTCAAGAACTCAACAGTTTGGTTCAAAGTTTTTCCATGTTATAAGCTAACTGTTCGACAGAAGTTGACTCATTGGAAACCTTAAGGTTGGTGTTTCCCATGGGACACTTGTTTTTGACTGAAATGTGCCCAAATTGCTTTTTTAACATTTTTAGATCCTTATAGGGGTTCTAAACAATAATTCCGATTTTTATAACTCCAGCCCCAATATTTCGCCATTTTGAGCCACTTGTATCACATGGTTTCGGTCTAAAAACGACACAATTTAAATGCGAAATGTCCCAAAGCTATAACTTCTTTTAACGGTGCCAGATCATCTTTTTAATGCTGAATTCATGCTCAGCACTAGATGCACTAGACTGCAATTTGATATATATATTAACCATATTTGGAAATATTTTTGTTTGACCGTGCCTAGCAACGGCCAGGAATTTTTTCACATTCCTGACCGTTGCTATGAAAAGGCAACCAAAATATTCTCCAAATATGGTCAATATATATATATCAAATTGCTGGAAATTTAGTACGAATTCAGTATTAAAAGAACGACCTGGCATCAGAGTATCTTTAAAGGATTTAAAAAATTTTTTTGTTCCTTTTTAAGATTAAAAAAAATAATCTCCTGAATAAAAAAAATATATTATATTGGGATTTTTATTAATATAAATTCAAAAATTTGAAACGTTATTGTACTCGAAGTCATCTGAAACTCCCAATATTGGCTAGGAATGTAAAATTTATCATACTTCGAACACAATCATGTAATAATACGCTAATATAAAATATCTGTTATGCGAGATGTTGTCATTTGGAAGATGTTGTCAATTCGCCAACATCTCTCATGCAAGATGTTGGTGTGTGAAAAGGTATGGCTTCATGTATTCATTGATATGATTTCTAGGTTGAAGAGTACTTTTGCTTTTGTAAACAAATTCTAATTAATATGGTACCCATTAGTTTGTTTGTTATTTGGCCGTATCTCAATTGTACTACAAATGTATACTAATGTATGTAAGTATATGTAAAAACTTATTTCTCTGAACTAAATCTATCGAAATACTAGCCAACTAGAACTTTCTAGGTCTAAGTACATGTAAGAGAGTGACTAACTAGGAATTACCAAATACACTACAAAATTGACTAAACTGTGTTTTTGAAGATTTGAAGTTTCTTCAAGTTGTATCTTTTTGTTTCTCATTCCATCGTAATGGTAACAAGTTGTATTTATCAGAGTTTTTAGGGTAAATGATTTCCGAACAAGAGTTTATATCCAATGAGCTGGAAGTATTGGAGTCTGTATTGATGGATTAGATGAATTTTCTTTTCGATGTTCTTTTCTGGAATCTTAAGGTTGCCAAATTCTAGAATTAATAATGGAGTTAATTGTATAAAATCCCCCTGTATTCGTATAACATCATTCTGACGCTTGCAGGTTCTACATACGAGAGATGCTAGCTTATTTTCAATAGTAGACTGGCAGTTGTGTATGAATTTATCAAAGGTTGTAATGTTAACTATCTTTGAAATTTCTTGACCGCAACCCGAACACTTCATCTTTTTTGTTCATATTTCATGCAATTTAATCCAATGTTATATAAATGTTTTACCATTGTGTACTCGGATCCAAAGAAGTCAATTGTGCAATTTTTTTGCCGAATGTCCAGTTTCTTTGATAGCCAATAGCGTAATGAATCGAAATTCCTTTGCTGTATATTCGTTAAAAAGTCGCTCAAGGCACTATTTGCCTTAGTTGGTAGATATCTTAGTGCTGATCTAATAGGATTGATGTGTAGACTAATAAGTGTTATAAAATTGTTGATTGGACATGTATTTACTAATTTTGTTTGTATGTAGTTACCTCCCCATTCAACACAAAGCGGTTCTAGTTGTGAAAAGGAAAGAGCGAGATCAGATACTTCACTTGACTGACTTTTAGAGGAATAGCTTTGCATTTCTTTCTGTGCGATATTTATATCTGCGTCATCATCGAATGGCTTTGGAGAAAAATGTGACTTTTTGGGAGACTTTTTGTGAAATGGCGAAGTTATTAGTTTGGACTTTAATTTGCGTGGTTCTAAGAGAGTATTCTTATCACCAGAGTTTTTACAGTTAGCATTAGATTTAAGATGACACCCAGAAGAACAATAATATCCACGAACCTTACAAGGACAATATTCCGTTACACAATTTCCTCTACACTGGCATATGATTTTTCCACCATGGGAAAGAAGGTTAGAAATTGTATACATCTTAATTTCAACTGGAGGAATATCTTGAACAGTTAAATAACATGAGTCTGTCCAGTGTTGGAATTCCCCTCTTGAGTATTTCCGATCTAAAGTCCCCTTGTTCGTTCCTATACGATAGGAATTGTTTGAAACTTCAGTAATTACACCCAAAATATGGGTTGGACCTAGTTTGCCTCTATCCACATTTGGGATTGGTACCCTCACATTATCTCCCAAAGCCACTGGAGGAAGCTTTGAGGCTGTGTTAGAAAGCATTTTATCCGCTTGAAGTTTCTGTGCTCGTTGTACAGCAAGTTGGGTATGTTTTTGCTGAAATTGCTTCTACATTCCGACTTCATACAAAAAATATGATTTTGGGACTCTCCTCTTAGGGGCGATAGTTTATTAAAGCAATGCTTGTGTCCAATTGACTTGCATCCATCACAAACCAATCTTTCTTCCCCAATTGAAAGGTTACATACTTGACAAAATGCAACCTCGGGAAGTGTATAAACCAAGCTCCTAAACTGTCTGCATCAAATTTCATTTCGATATCATATTCATCTGAAGTACTTGTAAAATTTAACTCAGTTTCAATTGATTCTTGATTTTTAATAATTGTATCTGTTTTTAAATTAAATTCAAATTGATCGTCACATTCAATGTCAAAATCTGGATTAAATGCTTTAAGATCTTCAGTCCTGTTGATAGTATGGTGTAATTCCTCAGGTATGTTTAGATCACGTAACCCTTTAGGTGGATCCCTGTTATAGAGGATTTTGTAAGGACTTTTCTTGCAACCGCTATGTATAGTGGTGTTTTTCATGTAGGCGCCCCTTTCCAGTTCACTTACCCAATTTGATTGTTGAGATTTATCAAGTAAGCTAGAAAGAATATTTTCTATGCGTTTGTTAGCACTCTCAACAGACCCTTGAGATTGTGGATATCGTGGCTTACCGTGAATGATCTTTGTTGATGGGCATAATTGATTTAGAGTAAATAACAATAGATTATTGTCAAATTCTTTTCCGTTGTCACTCTGTAGGATATTAGGAGCACCCAGTATATATAAATACTTGTTAGAACATTATAAACTTCTTCAGCACATTTTCTCTTCAATGGGCGTAACACTAACCATTTAGTAAAGTGATCTTGATAATTCAGTATCCAATTATATTCACCATCTGGATTAGTTCTCATATCTATCAGATCGACCTGACCTCTAGCACCAAATTCGTTAGATAATATCGGGTTGGTCACAAGTGTCTTCTGTGTCTTTTCCATAAGCCTAGACTGATGTTTTGGACTATGCGAAAGAAATAACTTGATCAACTCAAAATTTATAAAATACCCTTGTTCTCTAATTTTGGCATGTAAAGCTTTACAGCCTGCATAACCAACCTGCTTCCAACACCAAAATATTTTATCAAATAAATTCTCAAGCGGGACAATGATAAGTGATCGGTTCGCAGTTCCTTTCCAATATGGGTCAATGTAACGTAATTCTTTTACATCGTTTAGCTCAATAACATTAAAATTTTGTGAGGTTCGCTCATCTCTTTTAGTTATGGGGCCATTATCCAACATTTCGATAAGCTTTTCGATTTTTGATTTTGTCCAGATCCGACATTGGGGATTCTTCATCTTAACTAGTTCTTCAAATTTCTTTTGATGATATGTATCAGTGATTGCAAATAATAATCTTAAACATAATTGCACTTAAACTATTTATGGAATGACAATGTCCTGTGACTATTAATAGAAACCATAAAACACAACCTAGAAACCATATCAATGAATACATGAAGCCATACTTTTCACACACCAACATCTCGCATGAGAGATGTTGGCAAATTGACAACATCTCGCATAAGAAATCCAACCATTTCTTAGTCATATATAAAAAACTTGTATTAGTATAATCTAAATTCTAGAAAAAAATGAATCAGAAATAAAAACTTTTAGAAGTAATAAAAAAATTGCTTAAAGATAGCCTGCCTGGCATAGTCAAATAAAGTTAGACATGGGATTTCGGCGGGTACTATTGGACATGTTTATTTTTGGGTCCCCAGTCATAACGGACAACTTTTTCACACTTTTGAAGGTGTCATGATGTGAAAATATTTGATGTGCCATATTTTGAAGTTAAGGTTGGTGTTTCCTTCCAAAACTAACTCAAAAAGTTTTCATTATTTTTTCCTGAAATTTTTTGTATAAACTGTTCTCGATGAGTTATCTGCAAAATACACTTTTCGGGAGGTCAAAAAGCAAGATTTTTTTTCCCGTATCGCCTAATTTATAGAGGACATTCAAGGAAACTTCAATGATTTATGCCTCTTTTACTGAAATATTCTTGCACGAAATGGTTGGATAAAGAAAATAATAGGAATAGAATTTTCAATTTTAGCCCAATTAATTTTTCTTTCCAATTTCGTTGCTACAATATTTAGAAGCAGATTTTCGTAAAGAAAAATATTTTAACGCATTGCAAAAGTAGAATATCGAAAATCTGTCTCTATCATTTTGTTCTACAAGACGAGATCATTCCAAAACAGTCGAGTTTTTTACTCTATGACTTTTATAACTAAAGATTCCTCCTTTGTAAAATTGTTTTTTTTAAGTGCTAAAAACAGGCTACAAAGCAATTTTCTTCGGAAAGGCTTTATTTCCATTAGTTTGACGGGATCCTAGTATTAAATAACATCAAAACATCCTAAATCAACAACTTGTAGTAATCAAAATATGGAATATCAAAAATTTTCACATCATGAAACCTTCAAAAGTGTGAAAAAGTTGTCAGTTATGACTGGGGACCCAAAAATGACCATGTCCGATAGTATCCGCCGAAATTATTTCAATACTGAATTCATGCTCAGCACTAAATGTCCAGCAATTTAATACAGTAGAACCTCTATAAGTGGGGGAGGTTGGCCCGGCTAGCATGATGATACTCCCCCATTCCCCACTTATGATTCCAATTGTAATATTCCCATAAAACAAGCTTGCCTTAGTATTACTATGAGAATTCTCTATTCTACTTTCCCTAAAATTTATTATTACTTTCTTACGATTTTTTAATGGTTTATTAAGGGTGTAATGATATGAGAAAGGGTTGATTTGTGAGGCACGAAATTTCCAGCAAATGGTATAGCACAATCCCAAGTTCCGATTCATCTGTGAACGGTTGTTTTGATTAATATCCAATTTCGCATAGAAAAACTCCTATCATATTCCCCACATATAGAGGTTAATCTTAGTGTCGTGAGGTATTATTAGCCTAAAAGTCACCCCCATTCCCCGCATAATGGCACTTCCCCACTTATGGAGGTTTATCTGTATATATATTGACTATATTTGGAGAATCTTTTGGTTGCCTTTTCCTAGCAACGGTCAGGAATGTGAAAAAATTCCTGGCCGTTGATAGGCACGGTGAAACAAAAATGCTTCCAAATATGCTCAATATATATATCAAATTGCTGGAAATCTAGTGCTGAGCATGAATTCAGCATTAAAAAGATGATCTGGCACTGTTAAAAGAAGTTATAGCTGTGGGACATTTTGCATTTAAAATGTGTCGTTTTTAGACCGACACCAGGTGATACAAGTGGCTCAAAGTGGCGAAATATTGGGGCTGGAGTTATAAAAATCGGAAATATTGTTTAGAACCCCTATAAGGACCCAAAAATGATTAAAAAAACAATTTGAGCACATTTTAGTTAAGGTTGGCCTTTCCTATAATAGCAAACTTTTGACCATTTCAACTGATTCATTTTTTTCAGTGCAGATTTGAATCGCAGAGTTATCTGCAAAACTGCATTAATAATTGAAATATTGCAACAGATAAAAATTTTTTTTACAAAATTTGGTCATTTAACAATGAAGAAATCGGACACAATATGCTTACAATCCTTTAGAAACTTTTAAAATTCATTCATAAATCGATGATCTAACTAATGAACAGACAGATTTTTGAAATTTTGAAAATTAATAAAAATTCACACCAAAAACACCCGAGGAATTTTATTTTTAGTAATTTTGATACTATTTTTTTCATAATTCTCTTTTTATTCCTAATATCAAAAATCTGTCTGTTCATTATGTTCTACTCTTCGAGATCTATCAAAAACCGTTGAGTTTTCGCCCCTATGTTGAATTTACAAAAAGTTATCACCTTTATAATTGCTGATAAAAAGTCTCAGAAAATAGGATTTAGAAAATATTTATATACAGGGTGGCTCATAAGTTCTGTGACAAGCTTGCTTAGGTATACAATTTCTTATACTCAAACAATCATGATTATTATGGTCTTTAGAGATTGTAATTCGAATATTTTCAATGATTTTAAAATATTTTTTGAGTCTAAGACCTGGAACTGTGTTTTGTATGGTGATTTTTATGGGGAAAAATGTGTCCTAGCACGCAGCGAAAATTGAGAATCTGAGCCCACTGCTTTTCAAATGATCATTCTAGAGCCTTCAAATTCTAGGAAAAATTGGCTCTCACATTTTCCTCGAACACTCTAAATTTGTAGAAATATAAGATGTTTATATCAGTGCATATTGAGAACCATTTGGATCAGATTTTTGGTGATGTGAGAAAAAGTGCAATTTTGGATGATTTTTCAAAATGCACCTAATTTGAAGTCGTGAAATAATAACTTTCTCGCGTTTCTGATAATGATTCAATGGATTTATGAAATATTTCCATGGTGAATGAAATGTACTGGTGCTAAATCGTCATGGAACATCAATTATGAAGACATTTTTTACTGAAGCAGTGACCTTGATTCTCGATTTTCGCTGCGTGCCAGGACACATTCTTTCAACATAAAACTCACCATACAAAACACAGTTCCAGGTCTTAGACTCGAACAATCTTTTACAATCATTGAAAATATTCGAATTACAATCTCTTAAGTCCATAATAACTAAGATTGTTCGAGTATGAGACATTTTATGCCTAACGAAGCTTGTAACAGAACTTATGAGCCACCCTTTATGTCCCTCAATTTCCGTTTGTTATAACTGCTTTGGAATATTAAATAACATGCAAATATCCTTATTCGACAACTTATAGCAGTACTTAACTTCAAAATATGGTATATCAAAATTTTCCACAATTAAAAGTGTGAAAAACTGGTCATTGATGTCTGGCCACCCAAAAATAACCACATTCGATAGTATCCGCCGGAATCCCAGATCAACAACTTCTTTGAACCATGTCAGATCATCATTCTAATGCTAAATTCGTGCTCAGCACTAAATTTCCAGCAATTTGATATATATATTGACCATATTTGGAGATTTCTTTGGATGTCCGTGCATAGCAACGGCCAGGAATTTTTTAACATTCCTGGTCGTTGCTAGGAACCTGCAGCCAAAGAATTTCTCCAAATGTGTCCAATATATATATCAAATTGCTGTAAATTTAGTGCTGAGGACGAATTTACCATTAAAATGATGATCTGACATGGTTCAAAGAAGTTATGGATATGAGACTTTCTGTTTTAAAAATGTCCTTTTTTGGGCGACACCAGGTGGTACAAGTGGCTCTAAGTGGCGAAATATTAGCATTGAAATTCTAAAAATCGAGATTAATGTTTAAAACCCCTTCCGGGATCTAAAAATGATTAAAAAGGCCTTTGGCAAATTTTTGATAAAAACAAAATGCCCATAGGAAAGGCCAACCTTAAAAACAAGTGTCCCATGGGAAATACCAACCTTAAGTCTACTATAAGTTGTTGATTTAGGATGTTTGGATGTTATTTAATATTAGAATACAATAAAAACTAATGGAAATCATAAAAAATTGCATTGTCGCCTGTTTTTAGCAATTTAAAAAATCAAATTTACAAAGGAGGAATATTTAGTTACAAAAGAGTAAAAAACTCGGTTTTGGAAAGATCTCGTGACGTAGAACAAAATGATAGACAGATTTTCGATATTCTACTTTAGAAAAACGTTAAAATATTTTTCGTTACGAAAATCTGCTTTAAATATTGTAGCAACGAAATTGGAAAGAAAAAATTAATTGGGTTAAAATTGAAAATTCGAATCCTATTATTTTCTTTATTCAACCATTTCGTGTAAGAATAATTGAGTAAAAGAGGCATAAGCCATTGAAATTTCCTTGAACGTCCTCAATAAATTAGATGATTTGGGAAAATAAAATTTTTTTCAGCTCCTGAAAAATCTATTTTGCAGATAACTCATCGAGAACAGGTTCCACAAAAAATTCAGGTGAAAATGATGAAAACTTTTTGAGTTAGTTTTGGAAAGAAACACCAACCTTAAGGACTAAATGTATATTCTGCCTTTCCAAGCTTTTCTCCAGCAGGCTTTCGATGTTAATTTGGGGCACTTTAAATAAATTGCATTTTCCAAATAAAATAAGGTTCTTATACAAATGTTTTTGGAGTAACGAGGATTGCATTCCCTAAATTGGGGGAAGGTAAAACAATTTTTCATAATCTTTTAAATTCAGTCAATTGTTTCCTAAAACTTGAGTATATGCATGATTCTAGAATAATTACATTACTCAAGCCTTAAGAAACCACTCACCTTTGGAATCTTGTTGTTTTATTAGTCATTACAGCTCTTGGAATGGCTCGATACCATTTTCACGAAGAGCACCATCTTTTTGGTAAATTAAAAAAACTTCATGGTGTGTTCTACTCCTCTGTAGTTGGAAGTAAAGCCAGGCGCGACACAAGACATCTCTTCCAAATATTGATTAATGCAATTAGTGTTGTCAAATGAGGCATTATAAATGAGTAATAGAAATGATATAGTACAATAATACAATACGTAAGTGTTGTATGCGAAGTAAAATAAATATTGTGGTTACATCATATTTTCAAAATGAATTTTTAATCAACCCATGAACACAAAATATGTAATAATTGTATAGTTTATGATAACAGTATTAATTTGGCGGTTTTTGGATTGAATATACTAAGCAATCGATGGTACTATTTTTTGGTGACTGCCATTGCCTTATCTATAGAATGCTATGGTTAGAGATAGAAGGTTGAAAATTTCAAGAGTTGTTCCATATCATTATGCGCTAACGTATGAATGACTCGATTTATTGTTGATGATTTACCAAAAAAACATACGTTTTTTCACCGATTTGTTTAATTTTTTCAGTGCAGATATGTTCGCAGAGTTATCTGCAAAATTGCATTAATAGATAAAGAAATGATTTAGTGTTAGTGTTTCCTTCCAGAACTACCTCAAAAAGTTTTCATTATTTTCTCCTGAAATCTTTTGTGGAAACTGTTCTCGATGAGTTATCTGCAAAAATACACTTTTCGGGAGCTCAAGAAGCAAGAATTTTATTTTTTTCCAAATCACCTAATTTATAGACGACATTCAAGGAAACTTCATTGGCTAATGCCTCTTTTACCCAATTATTCTTGCACGAAATGGTTAAATAAAGAAAATAATAGGAATAGAATTTTCAATTTTCACTCAATTAATTTTTTCTTTACAATTTCGTTACTACAATATTTAGAAGCAGATTTTTGTAAGGAAAAATATTTTAACGTTTTGCCAAAGTAGAATATCGAAAATCTGTCTATATCATTTTGTTCTACGTGACGAGATCTTTCCAAAACCGTCGAGATTTTTACTCTACGACCTATGTAACTGAGAAAAGAATGTGCAAGATTCCTCCATTGTAAAATTGATTATTTTAAGGATACCGCACTCGTAAAAACATATGATTTGTATTACAGCATACGATGAAAGTAGAGCTATAAGAGATGTTAAGCGTGGGGAGGTATCTCCATCAAGAAATACTGGCACATTCCAAACCGTTTTTGATTCTCATTTCTAGATTTTGAGATACAGTATCTCAAAGTCTGTTTTTTAAATTTTCCGCTAGCACATCTTAATGGTAGAAATTTAGGCACTCAAAAAATTGTTTAGGACATACCAAGAAATCAAACGCTTCCAAAATCGAATCATAGATAGTCTACCATATTTGCAACTTCATAGGACCAGAAGAAAGTGAAAATGACAAATATTGTAAATTTTATCAGTGTCCGAAAAAAAAGGGCCAAAAAAGGGCCAAAAATGTCTGTTTTTTTGGGGAAATCAGGAATAAAATCACCGAGTTAGAATATATCCAAAAAATGGTGGTCCTACGTTCATCGCCTAATGATATGAAACAACTCTTGAAATTTTCAAACTTCTATCTAAAAACAAATTTGAGAAATAATTCTGTAAAGACGGTCAATTTTGAAATTTTAAAGTCCCGAGATATAGAGATTTTAAGTTGAGGTGTTCAGAATAATGTAAAATGAGTTATTAATAATGCACATAAGCATCCACAGACATTTATTCGCATCCATACTGCTGATTTAGGTATATTAAAGCCAAATATTTACCAAAAATAGCAAAAGTACCCTGAAATCCACAAATTTCCTTGAGGCCCCTATTGTATATAATATTTCATATTCCTTGCACTGCGAAGTATAATCTATCAGTTTAGAATGAATAAAAAGCTTCCAAAAAGTATATTAAGAAGTTAGAGCGAAAGTCTACGACTTTTAGTTTCGAAGTTAGGATTTTCGAAAAATGCTACATCATCATATGACAAAAATTTAAAACTTAACAATCCATACGGTGTAGTGCAATTATTATCAAAGAATCATATATGTACACTCATAAAAAGTATATTAGGAAGTGAGAACTAAGAATTTGGACTTGTATTTATAAAGATAGAGAGATATCTCTTTTTGGACCCTAAATGGGGGTTTTTGACCGAATCTGCGAGGTCCAAGGCCAGAACTTTCAATTAATTATCAAAAGTTCTCCAATTTTTCTGTACTTATTATTAACGGCAATTGTATTCACTATTTAGCATAATAGCTAAATTTGGACACATATTTAATGATTAGATTCGCCATTTTCTAATAGATTCAAAGTTCTCCATAGAATTTGTATTACAATTAAATCAATGATAAGTCGAGAATTATTTATTTTTTGACAAAGGAATGGTCGAGGAACCTATATATTTTCGCATATATCCTTATATTTTCGCATATATCCTTTTATTTAAGGATATAATCTATTATATATCTACAATAGTTTTTAAGATATGACATCAGCCTCTTTCGGGACCTTAGAGGGATATTATGGCCGAACTTTACCTATAATATGCGATATCTCAAGAACAAATGGTCGGATCTGAACAAATTTTTTTTTGAAACAATCAGAATTTTATTTCTAACCCAGGGATCGCTAAATATCTGAGATCAAACTTGCGATTTCCAGAGGATTATATAAATGAACTCCCTTATAGAGCTATTTTGTTTGGATTTTATTTGCCCATTCTTTTAAATCTTTGTGTTTTATAATCTCCAAAGGTGCTAAAACAATGTTAAGGTTCATATCATTAAAAAAATATCAAATAAGTTAAAAACTAATTGGTAAATGAGTTAAAATTCTCTAATAATTTTTCAATTTTTATTAACGCTAAACTTTAGGGGGTTATTTCGCAAAAAATAAAAGAAAATGCCGTCCAAATAGTGCTATCAGATGGTAGACCGATCAGTAATACAATGAAATTAGCAATTAAACATTTTGCTTTTTTTTTACGACAGGCAAGATTTTTCGAGGGCGGTATCCTTAAGTGCTCAAAACAGGCTACAAAGCAATTTTCTTCAGAAAGGCTTGATTTCAATTAGTTTTTACTGTATCCTAGTATTAAATAACATCCAAACATACTAAATCAACAACCAAAAATTATCACATCATGACACCTTCAAAAGTGTGAAAAAGTGGTCAGTTATTACTGGGGACCCAAAAATGACCATGACCGATAGTATCCCCCGAAATCCCATATCTATTACTTAATTTGACTATGCCAGGTCGTTATTTTAATACTGAATTCGTGCTCAGCACTAAATTTCCAGCAATTTGATATATATATTGACCATATTTGGAAAATATTTTGGTTGCCTTTTCCTAGCAACGGTCAGAAATGTACAAAAATTCCTGGCCTTTGCTAGGTACGGTCAAAAAAAAATGTTTCTAAATATGGTTAAGGTTTAAGTATCCTGCATATTCATTATGGTGGAAATTTTATTCCGATTCTTTTGAAATTCTATGTGCGAATATGGATTACCCAGATATGTCCAAAAATGCAAAATATTACTTAATTACTATCATTTTAAAAATTAAAAAAATTCTGTGTCCCGACCCTGTTGACAATTTTTTGAAAAATTGAATAATTAATTTCAGCCGAAAACTTTCGAAATGCAAACCGAAACCTATAAAAATAATTCTAAATACTTTATAATATTTAATATTAAGCTTGTTTTAGTTATTTTACTTCAAACATCAAATCACATATTCAATTTCGGAAAAAAAAGTCTTTCTTTTGAATAAGATCTTTCTTTTCACTTATATTAATTATCTGAAGTATTAAGATCATTTATTTCCTAGAGATATCTCTAAAACCGTTGAGATTTTGTAAAACGACCCTATATAGCCTAAGTTATGCTAAAAGAAGCTTAAAAAAAATCATCCTGAGAAACGCCCTGATAAGTGTTAATCTTTAAGAAACCCAGTAAAATTAATGATAATACGTATTTAATAACACAAAGGTACTTGTAGTTATATCATGTTAAGTAACACAAAATATAATGTACTATTAAATAACTACATAAACACAAAATAAAACTATGTACGTTGACATTGTGGACATATCCATACTCCTTCTTCTTCTACACTACAAATATAGACATTTAAATTATTTAGACAAAAAACATGAAACCATTCTAAACAAATCTCACAACTAATCCAATCAAAAATATTAGTACTAGAGACTTTCCTACTACTGCTTAACACACCACTATCATCATCACCTCCACACAACTTACAGCACTCGACCTTACTAGCACTAGCACCCTTAGTGACAAAGGAATATGTCCCGCTCTTATAACCATCACCGATCCTTTTTGCCCGACGACGTGATTTTTTAATAGAATATCTACGTTTAGGATAAATCGTATCTATCTGGTATTCACTGTGATAAAGCCTATCCTTGTCAACAACATTACAATGCCTTATTAACGTATGACCAGGTACTAATCCCAACATTTCAACTAATTCTAAAATACCTGAAAACCCGTCATTATATCTTATAACTGCGAGACTTGCTCCGAAATGCATCAGGTCCAAATCAATTGCAGTTGTTTTACTGACAGTAGACCAGATTAGATGATGTAATGCCTCGTTCAAATTCGATGTCTTCCCACCCTTCACCTTATCCAAGAACTCAAGTGATATATACGGTCCGATAATGCCTAAGATACGGTCCTTACACCTTTGAGAGAGAGCTCTTGGATGGGAGGGAATAGGGTCTCCTAAAAACTTTGCTTTTTGGTAATGGCACCAAGAACCTTGACCAACAGGACACTACTGATGCATTTCGGAGCAATTCTCATCAGTTGCAGATAAATGATAAACTATAGCTAATAATAAATTACGTATTTCTGATAAAGAACGATGCGAGTTGGTCTTGATGGTAAACCCATATAAAGAAACAATTGTATCTATCATTGCATCAGACATCAATTCAATCTCAGAACAAATCTCCAAATCATCCGAACCATTCCATTTATTTCGAATAAGTTTAGAATCTCTAAACATGATAGGTTTATAAGACTGACGAATCACCTTTTTATCCTTCTCTTTGTTAGGTTAGATAGCTTATTTGCCATAGAAATCTTGTTGGAAAAATATAGTCCTTCTGTTTCTCGAATAAATGCATTCTCAACCTCTTTTGGACGTGGCTAAGACATTCTTTACGAGAAATTACCATACCAAATTCACCATAAATATCCATTTCTATCAATAAATTTACACTTTTATCATCTCCATCTGCTACAAGAGTAGAATATAACAACTTTTGATCTATAGACTTGCGAAATACGACAGGAGCTAATTTTGACTCCAGCGCAACTGAATTTACATTACCATATTCTTTGGCTTGGTAGGTTTTCTAGTGTTCGACTAGCCAAAGGCAATAATTTTCTCTTGATAGCCGTTTATCTCTTAGAGCTTCTTGCTTCTCGATGCAATATCTGCAGCCATTGCAAGCAACTTCAAAGCTCAAAACTTGGCCGGTTTCTATGGAAATGGCTGCCGCAAAGCAGTATCTAGCAAAACCACCCCCTCCTTTACCACTTCTCTTTTGATACGCCCCATCGTAAGAAACTGACACATTCAAAAGTTCTTCGCCTGATTTACCATGCAAATCCATTAATTTTTGAGCTGCACGGTTGCAACTGCGTACAGCCATTTCCATAGAAACATTAGATAGTTTTTTGTGTGCAGCATAGAACGCCCTATTGGCTAGGGTAGAAGGTAAACCTATCATTGAATTTATTGTATCTAATCCGCTTTTACCAATTCCAGCTATTCTCCCGCCTAATATCTGTAATAAATTGTGGCCAAACATTATTTTATTATCACACCTAGGGAGCGTGTATAATCCTGAGGAATGTCTGCACTGATCGCAGATGATAAAATAATGTTTGGCAATCCCGTTTACAAAAGATGACTGGTAAAACTCCAGCTTTCCTTTTTTGCAATTTCGACATACTGAAGTGTCTGCTAAACAACATTCTAAAATGCCAATATCAATCAGCGCTTGACCATCAACTTTGGCTAGATCCTTCATGATTGGATTATCCTTTCCCATGACAAATATTTCCATTTCAGTATATTCTATATTGCTAATATTACTGATACTAACCTTCTTTTGAGAGGCGGTAGGTTGAACATCACCAAATTCTAAATAACTAATACTACCATCAACTGTCTCGTCCAACTTTGCTGCCTTAGTATTAAGTTCCAAATCCTGAAACTCATCTGTAATAGTTACTTGACTACAGGGGACAGGGGATGGGGATAACTCAAAAGATCTAATACCGTGAAATACTTTCTTCCTTTTTTTACCAAAATACTTTCTTTTAGGCACATAAACAGACTTACACATAGTACTAGACGCCACAAATTGAATAGGTGCCTCAGATGGTTCAACAAATTCAAAATTATTAGGGACATTTAAACTAAACTCAGTCGATACTTCCTTATCTTGATTCTTTGGACCAGGTTTCGATTCAACTCCACCAATTACGAGTAACATATAAATTACACAAGCGAGAAGAGGTAGGGATATGTCGCAAGTAACCACTAGCTGAGATGGGTTAAGGCAAGAATTTCGTACTTTTCTGGTCCCCCAGTTACCAATTCTGGCTCTCCAGAGCTCAATTGAGATCATTGCACTTCGTCGAGAAATAGAGAATAAGAGAAACCAAAAAGGAAGAAATAATACAGGAAAAATACAATTAATTAATATAGAAGCATTTGGGATTTTTCTATTTATACTAGTAAAATTGCTTAAACCGGAAATGACTCAACACATTCCTGTGGCAAGCGTGGATTTTAAAGGAATCGTGCTTTGCAAAATTGAGAGGATTGCCTCTTCAATCAATCTCTGCCATAATATCTGAACACATTTAAAACCTAAATATCACTGTCAGGAAAGAAGAATTTCTGACCTAACCTCGAGCAGAGTAACAATCCGTACTCTGATACTTGGACCGACTGAGATAATTGAAATGATGTAACCTACTGGTGAAAAAATTGTATTTTGAAAGAAATGTATTCTTAGTACTAGACATTGATATTTTTGAATTTTGGATATTTTTTGGTTTCCAAAATCATAATTTCGTTACATTTAGTTAAAAAAAGGTAAATTATACAATGCATACCGTAATTTAGGAAATATTAAAATTTATTCAATGACCTTCCGTAAGTGATCTAGTTAGAAAACAAGCTCCCTAAATGTCCATGGCATACTGGTCTCTGATAGCTAAACCTCACTCTCTCGTCTGGGTTGCCTGTCCTCATAATCTACCCTTTAGCCCAATAAATATACAATTTGAGATAAATAAATTCATATGATAAATAAAACTACATTACACGATACAAATTTCAAGTAATTACACGCTGTCAGCGCTATCTGTACCACCCGCACCAACGACCAGCCTCAGCAACGAAAGTTCTCTGCCCTGGGATTCCACAGTGGCCACCAATCGCTCCACTTTCTCTTCAAGTGCAGTCAGCCGCTGCAATCGCATATGACTTTCAACGCGAAAGACTTCAATTTGATCCCTGAGTAAATCATTCTGCTCACGTAACAAGTGCATTTCAGATTCCATGCGGAAAAAACAACAAAAAAAATAGAAAATATAGGTGTATTAGTGGAGAAAAAGTAAGATGTTATCAAACTGTTTGTTGAGCATATTTATAGAGGCACAAGTTACTCAAATCTTTTTTCAACTGATTTTCAACTGACCAATCAGCATTAAGTATAGCTTGCGATGCGATACTACTGAAGTGCAACTTCCTTTTGCACTGACTATTTCGCAAGGAATTATTGTTTGTGTAAACGTTTTCAAGTTTCCAATGCAACCATTGAAACAATCTCTTTAGCAGTTCCAAAACTGATATTAGACTTCATCTCTCTTGCGCTGTGCAGCTAGCGAACACTACGTGTCCTTTTCACGTTTCTAGTGCCTCCCAATTTCTCAATTAATTTACTTAAATATTATTTTTATTAAGCACAACTCTAGCAAACCGTCTAAAAATAAAGAAATTTCTAATTCACTAAATTTTGTCATAAATTTTGCAAAAGTGAGACTCACTCAAGTAAGAATAACTCGAAAGCAACATGACTTTCCTTGATAAAAATTTCCAAGAATCTATCAAATGTATAAAGGAAGCGAAAAATGCAATAAAACAATTTTATGAAGTAGCTTTATCTTTTTCGAAATTTTTAGGAAATTGTAGGATACTTAAACCTTAATATATATATCAAATTGCAGGAAATCTAGTGCTGAGCATGAATTCAGCATTAAAAAGATGATCTGGCACTGTTAAAAGAAGTTATAGCTGTGTGACATTTCGCATTTAAAATGTGTCATTTTTAGACCGACACCAGGTGATACAAGTGGCGAAATTTTGGGGCTGGAGTTATAAAAATCGGAATTATTGTTTAGAACCCCTATAAGGATCTAAAAATGATAAAAAAGCAATTTGGGCACATTTTTACTAAAAAACAAGTGTCCCATGGGAAACACTAACCTTATCGCTAGTAGAGGTGTCCATTGTATTATGAAGTTTAAGCAACTCACTAGTCGTTTAATACACACAATTTATATTAGGCACGTGGTTTTGTCAATACTAGATAGTATTTAGTAGCATCAAAATCATTGAGTATTGTATGTGCTCGCTGCATTTTTTGGATTCCTAATTTTAGCTCCCATAGACGATAATACAGCGCAAATAATTTTTCCTGAGAATTCACTAGTCGTTAGTTCCTATTTGAGCCTTTATTCTATTTCAAAGTGACATTGTTTAATTTGGATGCATCTTTTAATTCGTTCTGGCATACTAACTGTCAAATTTTTCATAATATCTCGATCAATTGATGCCCATGCCGGTTATACCCTATATTTAGCTCATTTGTGGTGGTGACTGATTCAAACTCATCTACCTTCCCTTTCAGTAAAGACCAAAGATTTTCTATTGGGTTTAGGTCTGGTGAACTACCTGGCCACACGCCTTTCTCAACTTTCATTACACCATTGTTTTAGCAGTATGGACAGGTCCACCATATTGCATGAATATTGCTTTCGACATGTTTCTCAACATCTGAACCTTCAGAACAGACCATGTTTTTCGTCTACGATTGATTGCAGCCATACATGTCTTTTCTAATATATGGCCAATATAGTAAGAAGTATTGACAGTCTGTTTTGGTTCAACAAAATGAAGTTGTGATAGAGCCTGATGCATCATTCCTCAGACCATCGATTTAGGCGGAACCTTGATCGTTTAGAAAAATCACCAAATTTGTCAAAAATCACCAAAAATCACCAAATTTGTCAATTTTGAAATTTTGATGCGTAATGATGACGTCTTAACAAAGTGATGAGTCATCATTTTTTGATGAAAGTCGCATCATATGTGAGGTATGTTAATATACAGATTCTATTAAAATTTCAGCCTTCTATCTCGTATAATGGCTGAGTTATGCCCGAATAACTGTGTTGCTTAACTAATAAAAATGTGATAATGACGTCATAATTCCATGATGAGTCGACATTTTGCTCTGAACTCAGTACTTACTGGAGCCATAGTCAAAAAACTCCCACATGCCAAAAATCAGCCTTCTGCGCCCGGCAGTTTCAATCAATTCGTTATATATATATATATACACAATAATCGAGTTTTAAAGTTGGCCTTTCCTATAGGCATTTTGTTTTTTATCAAAAAATTGCCAAAAGTCCTTTTTAATCATTTTAGGATCACTAAAGGGGTTCTGAACATTAATTTCAATTTTTAGAATTTCAAAGCTAATATTTCGCCACTTGGAGCCACTTGTACCACCTGCAGCCGTATTCACTAAGATCTTAAGCACTAAGATCGATCTTAAGTCTTAAGATCGATCTTAGTTAAGATCGATCTTAAGATAGAACTTAGAAATAACGTTAGGGTTAATATGATTAGAATATAGCATTATACTAATCAAATACAAAACTGAACTATAATATTTGTAATGGTAAGTGGTCATTTATTATTGATCTAGTGAAAATAAACTATATTTCTTCTTTTTGTTCAAAATTGGGGCAATTAATGTCAATATTAGGAGCAAAGAAGATTGATTAACCCACTCCTGTAAGACATAGCTTCTATCTATGTAGTTGTACCGCCTGGAATGCCTGCTAGTGAGTCTCTTACATATCTGTGGTGAAATCTTTGTTTTAACTTTGAATTCTATTATGTAAATTCAATGTTTTATGCATGTGATCTATAATTATTCTACACTAGTCAATATCAAAGGAAGAGCTATCAAAGAGCACAAGTTATACCTCATGGATTCATAATATTATATTAAACAAAACATATAAACGACGTGTCTTTATATATTGTAACATGAAAACCTCTCTAAAACAAAGTATAAACACTGGATATGAGAAGTACAATAAATTGAACTCTATCGACGGTAAAATTTCTGCTTCATTTGGTGTTACGAAAATAATTGGTGTCATTAGTGGTTATGGTAAGTCGGCGTCCTCCCGTGTATATAAATTGCTGCTGAGTACTTGCATTAACAATACCAGACCAAATGGACAAATCCCGCAAAGCAAATTGGACCAGAGAAGAAGAGTGCAGTCTCATTAATGAAATTGAATCAGCAGGTGAGATTTTGAGAGGCTCAGGAATTCTGCTGACAAAAACAGGAAGCCAGAAAGACTGGAGGGGTACAAACACTGCTGGACAGGTAGAAGACGAGGACATGCAATTATATCAGCAGATAGAAGTATTTCTGACTCTGCAGATCGGGTAACAGAGATGTTTCAAAACACCCTTGCTTTTAGCGGAATTACAGGTGCTGCTGATCTTTTTCAAAGCACCAGCTGAGAACAATGAAATTCCAATAGCATCAACAGTATCAGCTGCAGGTCCCGTTGAATTTGAAGATACTCCAATTTTAGAGTCTCCAGAAGTTGAAATCCCGACAATATATACTCGTAAGACATCAAAGAAAAGTCGGAAGAGAAGGCGAACTGTTGATGAGCAAGATGATTCGGTCGAACTCTTGAAGGCTGCAGATTACTTCCATTACAGCAGGTTGATGAAGAGCAGAGGGACTATTATAGATTGAAACGTCAGAGACTGCTGGAAAAATCATTGTGAATAGGAAAATAGGATCAAAGTGATTATTATCAGTCATGTGAATCAATATATAAAGCCTGTCTCTATAATTGTGCATATTGGAATGATTATATGATCAAAAATGTATGTTTGTTTATTCATACAAATCCAAAAAGAATTTGCCACGAATATAGCATGTGATACATGTTGCGATGTTACACACAATAAGGAGAAATGTTTTTAAAATATTTAAATTTTATTTGAAGTCTAATATCAATCAAGGTAGATTAAATGTTCGATAGAAGTAAGTTTGAACAACATTTATGGAGTAATTAGTGAAAATCGAATCAATTCCAATACTTAAGACACCTCCCTAGGTTGCTTAAAGTTCGGTCTTAAGTTCGGTCTTAAGATCGAACTTAAATCTTAGTGAATACCATTCTTAGTGAATACGACTTAAGATCGAACTTAAGACTTAAGCACTAAGATCGATCTTAAGATCGGTCTTAAGTTCTTAGTGAATACGGCCGCTGGTGTCGACTAAAAAAGGACACATTTTGCAACGGAAAGTCTTATATCCATAACTTCTCTGAACCATGTCAGATCATCATTATAATGTTAAATTTCCAGCAATTTGAAATATAAATTGGACACATTTGGAGAAATTCTTTGGCTTCGGGTTCCTAGCAACGGCCAGGAATGTGAAAAAATTCCTGGCCGTTGCTATGCACGGAGATCCAATAAATTCTCCAAATATGGTCAATATATATATCAAATTGCTGGAAATTAAATTTTGATATACCATATTTTGAAGTGAAGTACTGCTATAAGTTGTCGAATAAGGATATTTGCAAGTTATTTAATATTCCAAACCAGGTAAAATTAAACGAAATTGAGGTACATATATACTTATTTTCTAAATCCTATTTTCTGATCCTTTTTTTTCAGAATTATAAAGGTGATAACTTTTTGTAAATTCAACATAGGGGCGAAAACTCAACGGTTTCTGATAGATCTCGAAGAGTAGAACATAATGAACAGACAGATTTTTGATAATACAAATAAAAAGAGAATTATGAAAAAATAGTGTCAAAATTACTAAAAATAAAATTCCTCGGGTGTTTTGGTGTGAATTTTTAACAATTTTCAAAATTTCAAACATCTGTCTGTTCATTAGTTAGATCATCGATTTATGAATGAATTTGAAAAGTTTCTAAAGGATTGTAAGCATATTGTGTTCGATTTCTTTCTTGTAAGATGACCAAATTTTTTCACAAAAATTTTTATCTGCTGCAATATTTCAATTATTAATGCAGTTTTGCAGATAACTCTGCGATTCAAATCTGCACTGAAAAAATTAAATGAATCGGTTGAAAAAGTCAAAAGTTAGCTATTATAGGAAAGGCCAACCTTAATAGTAAGGATATATACCGTTTGTTTCAATATCTGAGACAAGCGACAAATAGATTGATGTCTCTTTTCGAGTGACTTGGTGATCATTATTTTCGCAGTTCTCGTGAGTGTTTTTAGACTGCCACGCCTTTGTGGTGGCAGAAGTTGTCACCCTTTTTGTGTCTTGCCCACTTCCCTAATTATAAAATATCGTAACCCAATTCCAGAGGTACTTTTCTCTGCGTTGATCCAGCCTCGAGCTTTCCAATAGCATAGATACGAACATTATTTCGGGCGAAACGACATCCATTTACTTAAAAAAAGATAAAATTTAAAAGAAAGTAAGATTCGAGTAGATTGTGTATGGAGTAGTTATATTATAAATTTTATCAATAGTACTGAGCCGTTATAAAGTGACTACTGAGGGTAAGGCCACTGAATGTCTATTTTAACGGTTTTATTTACACCCCCCTCCTAATTGTTATAATTCTTCCTATGTGCAGGAAATTTAATCCTAATTATTTTCAAAAAAAGAATTTCTCAAATCGGACCATCTGTTCATGAATTATAACCCTTGATGATCAAATTTTGGACAAAATTCCCCATTTTTGCCGCCCTCCTGTATCTACAACATTTTGGTAGTTAGAACTATCATTGCTTTAAAATATATTTATTTATGTACTATATTATATCTAATAATTATACATTTCCATAATCCTTAGTGTATATTTATGGAGATATTATTGTTTCTAATTCTGAATCACCCTCTATGGCAGGGGCGCCGAACTTTTCCAAATCTAAGGACAATTTCGGGGTTCCAGGGGAGGCTCAGCCCTAAATTTTGTATTGCGTCTATGGGCCATCTTCGAATCCAGGGAGCTCAAGCCCCCCTGGTTCGGCGCCTATGCTCTATGGTGTGATATTTTTTGAAGAGAATTTCTATTGTGATGCAAAGAAAGCAATTAATATGAAGTTCTTTTCAATTTCCAACTATTAATCGAAGTATATTTAGCATTCAGAGAAAAAATTAACAAATTCTGATTGATATTCATGAAGTAAAGTTACAGAATTGTTGAAAGTTGGAATAAAGATTCCACCCCCCATAGGTGACCAGAATGATTTTATACCCATCTTAACAACCATCGATCAGAAATATTTGCTCCCAATAGCTAATATACTTTTCACATGCTAATCTATATGCTATTATGATTTTATAATTCCTCATCTGATGGAAATGATGATTTCAAAATTCAATACCTATATATAGTCATATGATGACGATGCATAAAAAATTCGAACTTGAAAACGAATGACCTTCGAATCTAGCTCTAATTTCTTAATATTCTTCTTAGATGTTCTCCAGGTCATAGATACATAAATATTGATCATAATAACCACATCAATATGAGTATTAATAATTCTTAATAAATATATACATATATAAATATATAGTTTGAACGCATTAAAACTACAGTCTACAAAACCTCAAGTATGGTTGCTATTATTGTATTAACCATATGATGACTAGTCAAAATTTAAGGCTTTTTAATTTTTCAAAATCAGCACATTTAACCAATCAATAGCCAGATAGCTAATTAATTTCACGAAAGCAAAACTTTGGATTTCTTTTCCTACTGTAACTGTAAAATGTCCATTAAATATCGAATTTCGAGTTTATACGAACTGTTGAGGAAATCAAAATACTCACTTTAGTTAATTTTAACAAATTACCAGTTTTGTTTTCTATGATAAATTTAGAATTTATTTTGAGCAGACTGTGTCACGATTTTAAACATAATACTCAATTCTATTAAATTGGATGATGAAATGATGAAAGGTAAAAAAGGTCCACGCGAAGATGCTAAAAGAACACCTGTTGACATGATGGTTGATGACCCTAAAATGCAGGCGAAAATATTGAAGCAATTTGAAAAACAAAAGGTATTACATTATAAAATATTTAAGTGGAGTGAAGTTGCATCGAGCCGGCGTACATTATAATACCATATATTCCCTGGTGCGCAGTGGCGTAGCTAGGGGGGGCGGGGGGGGCGGACCGCCCCGGGCGGCGCTTAATAGGGTGCGGCACTTGACCTTGTGTTTCATAAAATATATATTGGTAAACTCAGAATTTTTCCAGAAATATGTGTTGAGGGGCGGCATGAAATACATCCGCCCCGGGCGACATAGGTGTAAGCTACGCCTCTGCTGGTACGTACTAATCAGAATATTAATTTGACATTAGCAGGTGGGCAATTAGCTACATTTTGAGTTAATTAAATAGTTAGTATGGGCAGTAGATTCTTAATTTTTCTCTTGATATTTGTTTCCATAATATTGTCCATGACATTTTTGAAATCCAAGAATATTTCTAGAATGTTTTTACCTCGACAGAACATTGCAATAATTTTACACATTTCTTGTATTGATCACAAAATTCTATAATTCCCCGCATATAAAATCGCAATTGTAGATTTTGCATAGTAATTTATTTTTTGTTTTATCATTCATAACTTTTAGTATATACTACATTAACCAGAAAAAAATATTTGTACCCTACATTGTGTTTCCCGTACAAATAGTACTAAATTTAAACATTTCATGAAGGGAGATGTATTCAAACTCAAAGTGATACTAAGACTCTGATTTAAGATTCGGAATCTGCACATTCGAATTACTAATAGTTGAAAATTTCGAATAAATTGCTCAACCCAATGGGCAAAATTATCAACCAGAGGCATAAGTGGTAATTCATCGCCATAATGTATAGCGGTCAATAGCGACATATGTGGCACAAGGTGCGAGTAATTGATCATTTGAAAACGTTGAGAATAAATGGGTGATTAGAAATATTCTACAAAAACCAATTCGAATGTGCAGATTTCGAATCTGAAATCCGATAAGTTGTATCACTTAGCGTTTAGAAGTTTTGATCTTAATGAATAGACCTATTTTAGTATTAAGCAAGCGCGCTTCGCTTGATTGCACTGAACGTCTGGCAGACACTTTGTGTCCGCCGGAGGCACCATTTGGGCAACTATGCTCACATTGATTAATTAGTATAAGGTAGATAACATCTCTAAATACGTCTGTCTTACTGTTATAATTGATTCACTCGAAAAACAAAATTTGTCAATTTTTCATGCGTAATGATAACGTCATTACAGGTGATGAGTAATCATTTTTTGTGGTAGTCGGATCATATTTGAGATATATTAATATACGCATTTTATTAAAATTTCAGCCTTCTATCGCCTTAAAATGGCTGAGCTATAGTCGAAATTTCCAAGATGAGTCGACATTTTGGTCTGTGTTCAGAACTTAGTGGAGCCATAGTCAAAAGACTCCCACATGCCAAAAATCAGCAGCTTTCTTTGCTTGGCAGTTTCTTCAATCAATTCGTTACATATATAGTGGACTCCGCTTAATAGGCTAACATCGGTTAAAGGAGAATTTGCCAAGATAAAGCGGAGAAGTATACAGGGTGGCTTTTAAGTTATTTCCCAAGCTTGATTAGGTATAAAATTTCTTATACTCAAACAATCTTAGTTATTATGGTCTTTAGAGATTGTTATTCAAATATTCTCGATGATTTTAAAAGATTGTTCGAGTATAAGACCTAGAACTGTGTTTTGTATGCTGAGTTTTGTGGAGAAAATATGTGTCCTGCCGCGCAGAGAAATTCTAGAATCAGGGCCGACTGCTTTTCAAATTATCTTTCTAGAGTCTTCAAATTCTAGGACAAATTAGCTCTCACATTTTCCTCGAACACACTAAATTTGTAGAAATATAGGATGTTTAGATCAGTATATATTGAGAACCATTCCGATCAGATTTTTGGTGATGTGAAAAAAAGTGCCATTCTGGGTGATTTTGCAAAATATACCTAATTTGAACACGTGAGATAATAACTTTATCTCGTTTCTGATAATGATTTCAATGGATTTGTGAAATAATTTCATGGTGAATGGAAGGTATCTGGTGCTAAATCGTCATGGAATATCGATTATAGAGACCTTTTTTTGCAGAAGCAGTGGCCCTGATTCTCGAATTTCGCTGCGCGCCAGGACACATATTTTCTCCACAAAACTGACCATACAAAACACAGTTCTAGGTCTTAGACTCGAAAAATCTTTTAAAACATTGAGAATATTTGAATTACAATCTTTAAAGACCATAATAACTAAGATTGTTTGAGTATAAGAAATTTTATACCTAATCAAGCTTGGGAAAGAACTTAAAAGCCACCCTGTAATTACCAAAAAGATTTTGTATTAGCTTCTATGTGTGAGAGCTTTTCCGGTCCCTAAAAGTGACCCGATTAAGCGATTGACCCGATTAAACAGTGACCCTATATAGCGGAGTCGACTGTATTCGAATCTAAGGCTAAGAACTGTGTTTTGTACGGTGAAGTTTTTGAAAGAAAAATGCGTCATGACTCATTGCAAAATCGCGAATCAGAGCTCACTGCTTGTGTTAAAATGTCTTCATAATTGATATTACATGACGATTTAATCCCAGATACCATTCATTCACCATGGAAATAATTCACAAATCCACTGAATTCATTATCATAAATGAGAAAAAGTTGTTCATTTACAATTCAAATTAGGTAAATTTACTAATAACCCAAAATAGCAATTTTGCAAATCGCAAAAAAAGTATTTGCACACTTCATTATCTTACGTGCATTTAATACTAAAATGGGTCTATTCATGAAGATTAAAACTCCGAAACAGTAAGTGATACAACTAATCGGGTTTCGCTGTCAGAACTTCATTAGTGTGAAAAATTGTTTTCCATTTTTTTGCAGAGGTGTAAAAATTTCGCTTAGATTTTCGAACTTAATCATAGATTCATCATTTGACGCCTACATGCCAATTTCGTATCTCTACGACTTACCAATTCTTCAATCAATTCGCTAAAACAAACAAACAAACAAAAAAATCCTAGCATTTGTTTCAAAATTATTGCCGTACTGCACGAAATCATAAAAGTTATTTTATTTATATTAGCTTCCATCAGAGCTTACTGAAAACAAGTTAGATCATATTTTTTGACCATAAATTAAGTTTAAACGACAAAAACACAAAATATTATAATAATTTGGGAAACAATTTAAAAAATATTTACTTGTTATTTCTTTGAGAATGGATGTCCAAATAGACAAACTTGAAGTCCGTAACAGGGCAATATGCATGTTACTAAGTGGTAAGACACAGCTAAATATTGCTAACATGTTGGAGAAAGATATCAGAACCATTCAAAGATGGTGGTCAAGATACCAGGAGAACCAGATGCTTCAGCATCGAACCGGACGTCCAAAAAAGCTCGATAGGGTCTCTAAGATTGTCATTTCGAAATCTTTGGGTAAAAGCCACAAGTCAACGAGGAATTTGGCAAAGAAACTTACCAGCATGGGCAATCCTGTTTCAAAAGACACTGTTCATCGGTATTTGACTAAGGAATTTTCTGTTTACCCTTACAAGCGACGAAAATGCCCAAAATTGACCGCCAAACAGAAGGATAACAGAGTAAAATTTTAAGATAAGGTAGATTGGTCTGTTGAAGACTGGAGACTTATACTCAGCGTCCGTATTCACTAAGAACTTAAGATCGAACTTAAGGTTGGTATTCACTAAGATTCAAGTTCGATCTTAAGACCGAACTTAAGACCGAACTTTAAGCAACCTAGAGAGTCTTAAGTATTGTAATTGATTCGATTTTCACTAATTACTCCTTAAATGTCGTTCAAACTTACTTCTATCCAGGGCCGGCGACAGGGGGGGTAGCTTGGGGTAAAACCGGAGGGCCCGTGGTAAATAGGGTCCCGGGGTAAATAGGGGCCCCCAGGAGAATTCGAATTTGAAGTTAAATTAAGCGTATCTCTTACCAATTAAATACCTTGACTCGCTAAATAAATCAGTATTATAACTATTTGTATGGGGAATTATGGAGTGTACGAATACTTTTGTTCAGGCAGTGTATATTGTCGAGATTTCAACTTGTGGAGACTCTAAAATTGGAGTACCTTCAAAATCAAGCTGATACTGTTGCTATTGGAATTTCATTGTTCTCAGCTGGTGCTTGAAAAAGATCAACAGCACCTGTAATTTCGCTAAAAGCAAGGATGTTTTGAAACATCTCTGTTTCCCGATCTGCAGAGTCAGAAATACTTCTATCTGCTGATATAATTGCATATCCTCGTCTTCTACCTGTCCAGCAGTGTTTGTACCCCCTCAAGTCTTTCTGGCTTCCTGTTTTTGTCAGCAGAATTTCCTGAGCCTCTCAAAATCTCACCTGCTGATTCAATTTCATTAATGAGACTGCACTCTTCTTCTCTGGTCTAATTTGCTTTGCGGCGTTTGTCCATTTGGTTTGGTATTGTTAATGCAAGTACTCAGCAGCAATTTATATACACGGAAGAACGCCGACTTACCATAACCACTAATGACACCAATTATTTTCGTAATACCAAATGATGCAAATTTTAACGTCGCTAGAGTTCAATTTATTCTATTTCTCATATCCAGTGTTTAAATTTTGTTTAAGAGAGGTTTTCATGTTACATTATACAAAGACACTTATTTATATGTTTTGTTTAATATAATATTATGAATGCATGAGATACAACTTATGCTCTTTGATAGCTCTTCCTTTGATATTGACTAGTGTAGAATAATTATAGATTACATGCATAAAACATTGAATTTCATAATAGAATTCAATCAAGTCAAAACAAGATTCACCACAGGAGATATTGTAAGAGACTCACCAGGCATTCCAAACAACAACAACATAGATAGAAGCTATATCTTACAGGAGTGGGTTAATCAACCTTCTTTGCTCCTAATATTTTGACATTAATTTCCCCAATTTTGTTCAAAATGAAGAAATATAGTTTATTTTTACTAGATTAATAATAAATGTTGGCTATTGGCTATCAAATGGAATTACTTTCAAATGTTTAGCCATAGCCTACTGTATATAAGGCCTCACAGTAACTTGCGGATTTGGGACTAGGGATGCGGAGGAAGACCGTTGAACTAATACATGAGCTGCTTAAATCAATTACAAAGTACAATAGAGCTTATGAATGTATTATCAGCATATATAAATATGGTATCAAAGTACCCATATCCGTTGTTAAAAATTTGATTAGTCACCATATGGTTGCGCAATAAGTTATATTTGTGACAAATTTGGTGATTTTCAGAAGCCGTTTAGGGGCACTTCTAAGTGTTTTTATTGTAAAATTTTTTGCAAAGAACTGAGATGTGAATGGGTTAATACGACAAATTTGGAATTTTTTCATGGAATGTTGCTACATTCCAGTGTTGCTATGGAAACGTGTTTTGGTCAGTTGGCGTTATATCTTGAAAACTGCAATAGCTACACATTCAAATGTAATTCCATTTGATAGCGAATATACTACTTCCTATTAAGTGATAATATAATTTCGACCTCTAAATTCAATAGTTTATGAGATATTCGACAATGTACCATTTTGGTCACATTTGATAATTTGTCGAATATCTCATAAACTATTGAATTTAGAGGTCGAAATTATATTATCACTTAATAGGAAGTAGTATATTCGCTATCAAATGGAATTACATTTGAATGTGTAGCTATTGCAGTTTTCAAGATATAACGCCAACTGACCAAAACACGTTTCCATAGCAACACTGGAATGTAGCAACATTCCATGAAAAAATTCCAAAT
This sequence comes from Aphrocallistes beatrix, assembly GCA_963281255.1. Lineage (NCBI taxonomy): Eukaryota > Metazoa > Porifera > Hexactinellida > Sceptrulophora > Aphrocallistidae > Aphrocallistes > Aphrocallistes beatrix. The sequence continues at coordinate 2,483,981 of OY725495.1, forward strand.
TTGTCGTATTAACCCATTCACATCTCAGTTCTATGCGAAAAATTTACAATAAAAACACTTAGAAGTACCCTTAAACGGCCTCTGAAAATCACCAAATTTGTCACAAGTATAACCTATTGCGCAACCATATGGTGACTCATCAAATTTTTAACAACGGATATGGGTACTTTGATACCATATTTATATATGCTGATAATACATTCCTAAGCTTTATTGTGCTTTGTAAATGATTTAAGGCAGCTCATGTATTAGTTCAACGGTCTTCCTCTGCATCCCTAGTCCCAAATCCGCAAGTTACTGTGAGGCCTTATATACAGTAGGCTATGGTTTAGCTATCGCGGTTCTCAAGATATAACCCCAACTGACCAAAACACGTTTCCATAGCAACACTGGAATGTGGCAACATTCCATGAAAAAAATCCTTTTTTCGTATTAACCCATTCACATCTCAGTTCTATGCGAAAAATTTTATAGTAAAAACACTTAGAAGTGCCTCTAAAAGCCCTCTGAAAATCAACAAATTTGTCGCAAATATCACCTATTGCGCAACCATATGGTGACTAATCTAAATTTTAACAATGGATATGGGTACCTTGACACCATATTTATATATGCTGGTAATACATTCCTAAGCTCTATTGTGCTTTGTTAATGATTTAAGGCAGCTCATGTATTAGTTCAACCATTTTCTAACGCATCCTTCAAGTTACTCTGAGGCCTTATATTTAGTAGGCTATGCCCTAACGTTATTTCTAAGTTCGATCTTAAGATCGATCTTAGTGCTTAAGATTTAGTGAATACGGCTGCTGGTCAGATTAATCCCCCATTTAAGCTATATCATCCATCTAATGTACAAAACGATCGAATCTGAGCCAAAGATAATAGCAAAATTCCTCCTCGCGAAACTTAAATTTCTTTCGAAATTAATGTTTTAGGGCATGATGAGCTTCCAAGCACTGTCAAAACCTTCCTTCCCCCGAAGCAATAAATGCAACGTATTATGTAGATGAAATTCTAGAAAAACCATGTCTTATTGCAATGAAAAGATCTGCTAGTAATGAGTCAGTTCTAAGAAGGAAAATGTTGCACGATATGTCAAAAGCAGTGTTCATGCATGATGAGGTCCAGCCCATACCGCGAAAAGCACTCAAGAATGGTGTAGACATCGGTTAAACGCTTTTTTGGGAGACAGCAGTGACCGGAGTATTCCCCCTATCTCAATCCTATTCAGAATCTGTGGTCGATTTTGCAAAATAAACTTGATGAAATGCATCCTTCAACTAATCTGTAACAGCTAAAAATTCAACTACAAAATGCTTGGTCATTAATCGAGCCAGGTATTTTGGAGAGATTGGCTGACGGAATGCCAGAACGCATTCATTAATGCATTGAATTGAAATGAGAATATATAGGAAAATCCTTATAATTAAAACTCGATTAGTCTGTATATATGTGCGGTACTATACAAGTATATATATATCTGTAACGAATTGATTGAAGAAACTACCCGGCGCGCAGAAAACCGATTTTTAGCATGTGGGAGTATTTTGGCTATGGCTCCACTAAGTTCTGACCTCACACCAAAATGTCGACTCATCGTGGAATTATGACGTCATTGTCACCTTTTTATAATTAGAATTTTCAGTTTTTCGACAATAACTTAGCCCTTTTAGGTGATAGAAGGCTGAAAGAAGGCTTTGTTATGACGTCATCATTACGCATTTTATAAATTGACAAATTTGGTGATTTTTCGTGCGATATCGATTATAACAGTAGGCCAGACGTATTTAGAGATGCTATCTCCCTTATAATTAATCAATGTGACCCCAGGCGCCAAAGCCGCCTACGGCCGCGCAGCACACAAAGAGAATCCTAGCATTTTACACCCAAAAATAACCTACCATTTTAATTTATAAGATACAAGCGCGCTTCGCTTGCTTGCGCTGCGCGGCTGTAAGACACTGCGTGTCCGCCGGAGGCTCCCTTCGGTCGCCTGGAGGTGAGACTGTTTAATTATAAGGGAGATATCATCTCTAAATATGTCCATCTTAGTTTTAAAATCGATATCACTCGAAAAATCACCAAATTTGTCAATTTTTAAAATTTTGATGAGTAATGATGACGTCCTAACAAAGTGATGAGTCGTCATTTTTTGATGATAGTCGCATCATATGTGAGCTATATTAATATACACATTCGTTTAAAATTTCAGCCTTCTATCTCCTATAATGGCTGAGTTGTGCTCGAATAACTGTATTGCTTAACTTTTAAAAATGTGACAATGACGTCATAATCCCATGATGAGTCGACATCTTGGTCTGAGCTCAGAACTTACTGGAGCCATAGCCAAATACTCCCACATGGCAAAATCAGCTTTCTGCGCCCGGCAGTTTCTTCAATCAATTCGTTACATATATATATATACATATAGATTAATCGAGTTTTAATAGTAAGGATATTAAATCTGTCAAGTAATTATTTAGAATTCTAGATTATATATAATTATAGTGTTCTATATCCTAGGGAAATTCTACTACCCAGAATTATTCAAAAATGTTCAAATATCAATATTTGAATGAGTTCCCTTAGACTCTATCACCATTTTGCAACGGTGTGGCATTGACTCCCAAAATGTTTCAGAAACTCTAGTTCTGTAAGCCCCAAAGATTTTAATTCTTTTATCGATTTTGGTCCTTTCTTAGTTAGTTTTTGCTTTATCAAACGAAACAGATTCTCGATCGGATTTAAATCTTTGTGAATGCCAAGGTATCTTTTTAGAGACATTAGACGCAATCCAATCACTGGTTAGCCGTGAAGTGTGCTTTGGATCGTCGTCCACGATTAATCTCCAGTTGCTCGAAACAATTCGTTAGCCTCCGTTAGTAAATACCCCTCCATTATTTGGTTAAACAATCTGCTACCCATATTCTCCTTTAAAATGCAAATTGGGAAAACTCTCATTGAGCAGAAAGCAGCCCAGACATTTATCTTCGAGGAATGTTTTAGTGGTAGGGCTGATTCTTTTTTGGCCTTTTTTGTCCACATCCTAATTTTTTCTTTCGAAAGCCAAACCGACATTTCGTTAACAAAAATTGTTTTCGCTCACTAATTCTTGAGGTATCTGTACTTTTTAGCCCATTTCACCCGCATTGTTTTATGATTCTCCGTGAGCAGTGGAGATTGAGTAGGGTAGGGTTTACTGTAGTTTATATTCCGTAGGCTACTTAGTACAGTCTCATGTGAGACCCTTAGTTGAAAGTTCGAAGAGATTCAGCGGAGAAGTAAGTTTATGTCTAATATAGGCACTAATATTCCTTTTTATTGAATTTCTTTGGGCACGTGGTCTCCCAGCGCCAAGGTTATTGCGAAAACTTTACCCATTTTTTACCCGTCTCTTAACGTTGTACACTGTGGCAAGGCTGACAACAACTGACAACAGTATATATATATATATCTGTAACGAATTGATTGAAGAAACTGCCGGTCATAGAATGCTAATTTTTGGCATGTGGCAGTTTTTTGGCTATGGCTCCAGTAAGTTCTGAGCTCAGAGCAAAATGTCGACTCATCATGGAATTATGACGTCATTGTCACATTTTTGAAAGTTAAGCAACACAGTTATTCGAGCATAACTCAGCCATTATAGGAGATAGATGGTTGAAATTTTAATATAATATGTATACTAACATACCTCACATATGATGTAACTATCATCAAAAAATGATGACTCATCACTTTGTTATTACGTCATCATTACTCATCAATATTTTAAAAATTGATAAATTTGGTGATTTTTCGTGCGATATAGATTATAACAGCAGGACAGACGTATTTAGAGATGTTATCTCCCTTATAATTAACCAATGTGACCCCAGGCGACCGAAGGGAGCCTCCGGCGGACACAAAGTGTCCGCCAGCCGCGCAGCGCAAGCAAGCGAAGCGCGCTTGTCCTTACTATTAAAACTTGATTAATGTTTATATTTATATATCTGTAACGAATTGATTGAAGAAACTGCCGGGGGCAGAAAGCTGATTTTTGGCATGTGAGAGTATTTTTGCTATGGCTCCAGTAAGTTCTGAGTTCAGAGCAAAATGTCGACTCATCATGGAATTATGACGTCATTGTCACATTTTTACAAGTTAAGCAACACAGTTATTCGAGCATAACTCAGCCATTATAGGAGATAGAAGGCTGAAATTTTAATAGAATCTGTATACTAACACGTCTCACATATGATGCAACTATCATCAAAAAATGATGACTCATCACTTTGTTATGACTTCATCATTACTCATCAAAATTTTAAAAATTGACAAATTTGGTGATTTTTGAGTGATATCGATTTTAAAACTAAGATGGACATATTTAGAGATGATATCTCCCTTATAATTAACCAATGTCACCCCTAGGCGACCGAAGGCAGCCTCTGGAGGACACAAAGTGTCCGCCAGCCGCGCAGCGCAAGCAAGCGAAGCGCGCTTGTTGTATTGAATTCCAATTAGCCTTTCTTAGTACAATTTAATATACAGTTGAATCCGCTTCTTCGGAACGCTTTCAGAATACAGTTTGTATCGATTATCCGATTAACGATGATTTTCTGTTTTTAAAATTATTTTCGACAATTTTGACCTGAGTAAGCTGCTTCACTTTTCTCAACATCATTACTAGTTATCTGAAATCATTACAGAAGATTACTAAGTGAGCATAAAAATATTTCCGATTAGTAAATTAGTAATTACTAGAACTTTGTGGATAGTAAGGCCCTGAAGGGAAACACTTAGAGTAGGATGGCGGAGCATATGGTCTTGCCAGTGGATGCATATGAAGCTGTGTCAAGCCAGGTAACATCGCTTTCTGGCGATCGTCTCTGGTAGATTCTACAACATATATCGTATTCTCTGCATATGCGATTCAATTCTTTCTAAACTTGGCTCTATTCTTTTCACTACAGCCAACTTCTCTTATTCCTTCTCAAACAAAATATGTTTACATCTGTCAGTTGCATATCTGCAGTTGCACCAGATAGTGGGTAAGAAAACTTTCTTGTTCGACTGGGTAGTCCTGCCAGTTTATGTTGCTCATCATCCTTTGAATGTAGTGGACTCGTGACCATTTGATCGGAATCATAAGACACTTGGAAGTGAGTAGGTTCAATTGTGATGTCTACCCCAGGAGCGATGCCCTCGAATACGTTTCCTCTTGATGCTTTGGATTTTCTCTTCCAGTGGAGTTAGCTCACTTCCAGGGGGACCTCCGCCAGCTTTTTTAATCGGAGCAATATTATCGGCGATTAGTGGTTTGTGCTTGCTCAAACGATTTGATAAGCCCTATCGAATTGCAGTTGGAGCTAGAGTTGGATATTTATTTGTATTGCGAATGCTCAATTGTACTGAACCAATGTGAACCTATGCTCCTTAAGGACGCCTCTAGCGGACACAAAGTGTTTGCTATCCGCGCAGCGCATGCAAGCGAAGCGCGCTTGTATCAAATAAGTCTTCAAATTCTTTTATTTTAGTTTCAAACCTGATGATGCTATAAATTACTATGAAATCATTGACATACTTGTAAAAAGAATAGTCACTAACAACCCAGATTCTATCACAGATCTTCCTCTAACAATGGAATTTTAAATTGAAGAATTCAAGAAATAAATTACAAAATCTTCCATTATCAAAATACCTAGGTTCCGAACCATACGCAAGGAGAAAAATTCCCCCGTGAAGATTTGAGAACATAAAACATAGTTAATATATCATCATAATATTGCCCAGCGAGCTAATTTTTAGGCGAATTTAGTCAAATTTCTCACCTATTTTATACATATGTATTTCATTATTAATTTCTAATTATCAAAGGAAATCTTACTCTATTATAGATTGAAACGTCAGAGACTGTTGGAAAAATCATTGTAAATAGCAAAATCTTAGGATCAAAGTGATTATTATCAATCATGTGAATCAATATATAAAGCCTGTCTATAATTATGCATGTTAGAATGAGTGTAAGATTATATATTCAAATAATGTATGTTGATTATTCATGCAAACCCAAGAAGAATTTGCCACGAATTATAGCATGTGATACATGACTGCGATGTTACACACAATAAGATAAATTTTTTAATAATATTTAAATTTGATTTGAAGTCTAATATCAATCAAGGTAGATTCAATGTTCGATAGAAGTAAGTTTGAAAGACATTTATGGAGTAATTAGTGTAAATCGAATCAATTACAATACTTAAGACACCTCCCTATGTTGCTTAAAGTTCGGTCTTAACCGTAGAATGCCCAATGGGGACACAGTGTACCCGATATTGCGGATGTCTCCCAGCCATTTTCTATGGCACTGAAGCCATATAATTGCTGGGCATTCTACATTTAAGTTCGGTCTTAAGATCCAACTAAAATCTTAGTGAATGCCAATCTTAGTGAATACGACTTAAGATCGAACTACTTAAGCACTAAGATCGATCTTAAGTTCTTGGTGAATACGGCCCCTGATTTTACAGGTGTGGAGTATAAAATAAGGTGACGGTACCAGAATTAAAGAGTTGCATCTGAAATTTCTGGAATAATTATCCTAAAAATTTGAAAATTGGGAGAATAGGAAGTTTTTGAAAAGTGAGAAACATTTGTTCAATCAGTCACTGATAATATGGAATGGCAAGTTATTTCTATAGAATAGCTCTTCTTTACCAACTAATTGAGACTTTTTCCTTCTAGAATTTTGTTGTTAAAAAAATTTGTTTTTAGTAACGAATTGATTGAAGAAACTGCTAGGCGCAGAAAGCTGTTTTTTGGCATGTTGGAGTCTTTTGGCTATGGCTTGACTAAATTCTGAGCTCAGACGAAAATGTCCACTCATCGTGCAATTATGACGTCATTCTCACCTTTTTATAATTAGAAATTTCAGTTTTTCAACTATAACACAGCCATTTTAGGAAATAAAAGGTGAAATTTTAATAGAATGTGTATATTAATGTATCTCACATATGATACAACTCTCATCCAAAATGATCACTCATCATATGTTATGACATCATTATTACGCATCAAAAATTGAAAAACTGACAAATTTGGTCATTTTTCGAGCGATATCGATTATGACAGTAGGACAGATTTATTTAGAAATGTCTTCTCCCTGCGCTGCGAAAGCAAGCGAAGCGCGCTTGTAATTACTTTAACAAAATTGTTAAAATGAGGAAAGATTATAATAGAAAACGATGGGAAATATTGTTTATAGTTGGTTCTCTCTAATTGTCCTTATAGGACAATTAAAGAGGACTTCCTCTACATAGAAAAGTACGTAGTAGTAATAGTACTCTACCATATAGTAATTGGTATTACTATAGATTGTGTAGTAGATTTTGATATAGAAAAATCAATGAAAGTAAGTGAAATAGTCTGATTTCGATTTAAATATACACTAACTGGACAAAAGTATCACTACACTTCCTTCCCATACAAAAAATTCTAATTTAGATATTTTCTAAAGGGGAATGCATTCAAACTCAAGGAGATATTAAGAATCTGATTCTATACTCGAAATCTACAAATTCGAATTAGTCATAGTGATAGGTTAATGATAAATTACTCACTCCAATAGCTAAAATTATCAGTCTGTGCCACCTGAGGCTATTCATCACCATATCTATTCAAATGTATATATTTCGAATCTAAAACCCGATTTGTTGTATCCTTTAAAGTTTAATAATATTCATTGTCACCAGTAAACTCATGCTAAACAATACCTATGCTAATATGATTTTTTTAATTTTTATAACACTTGTATACAGTAGAATTCGGTTAGTACGATATTGATGCACTAGTGTTAATTTCTAAAGTAGTTTAATGCGAATTTGGAGAGTTAGCATTGGTCTTCCTGTTTTTTGAAGAGTTGGCTCTACTGGATTTTTGGAGGGGTGGTATCAATTCTACTCGAATTTTGGATGAGTTTGCATTAGTTCTAAATGATCAATTATTGGTACGTAAATACTCATTGTTATGTTTCCTAAAATACTATTCAACCACTCTCTCATTAAATTAAAATGCCACTTTCACTTTATTTAGATCATGATTTATTTCGATATATCCTTACTATTAAAACTCGATTATTGTATATATATATATATACAGTTTGTTTCAAAAGTATTGGCACTAAATTTAAATACTAGAATTTTGAAAGTGAGATTCGTTAACGCACGATTTTTAATTTTATTATTATAATAGGGTTATGTAAATGTTAGAACCAGAATTCTAGTAATTCTTTTTCTCCCTTTTCGATTTTAGGTAAATTTTGATGCGTTTGGGTATATAGAATACGAATTTTTATATAAAAATAAGGGTGAAAGTCTCCCACTCGTGAAGGATAACTATTTCCAATTCTGTCAAGTCAGTGAATTCTTGAGCACACAGTCTGTGATTGAGTACCCCCCAGATGTTTTATATAGGGTTTAAGTCCGGTGAGTAAACTGGCCATTCCAATAACTTCAGATGTTGACTCTCTTTCTATGATTTACTGAACTGAATCGAATTGTCTTCCTACATTATCCATCAATCTGAGTAGTACACAACTGTAATCTCAATTAAACACTCATTCAGGGTATCAATGTACATCTTAGAAGTGAAATTAGATGTGAAGACCTTCAATAAAGTATCCTCTCTAGCTGAAATACCGGCACATATGTGTAGCTTTGATGTGTAACTTTTCATCCTAAAACGGGATTTTCATTTGCTTTCGTCCACATCTCCACGCTACCTCGATTTAGCAGGACGGAACGTTCATCAGTGAAATAGACGCTTTTCCAGGTGTCCTTGATATGACTTTTCATCATTGAAGTCTTTCCACACCTGTTTCATGTGTAATAAATGGTCCCATGGTGGGGGATTTATAGTTAACCCCGAAACTTTGAGTAGCTCGATAGACGTGGAAGTAGAGGGAGCATTTGAAATTTAGAAGATTGGCGTGAAGAGAGCGTATATACATCTTTGGGAAACAGTTTAGAGTTCTTATGATTGATTTTTTGTGTGAAAAACTAGTAACTCTAGGACGTTCGCTGAATTTTTAGTATACCAATCTATTTTTATCTCGAATTAGTGATTTATTCGGAAAAGGTCCTCATTGGCCTTCCAGTTCTTCGCGAAATATTTCCTACTGAAGTAGTCCCTGCATCAATTAACATTTTTATCGTCTTCCTTTGATCAAATTGAGTCATTCTAGAAGCTAATACATTTAAAGTAGGCATTCATAAACGAGAAATATGAAACAAATCTGCTTTGAAGAACTTGATTTTGAAATTGTGATTTTTCCAATAGCGAAGAGTTTTCAAAAGGCACTTCATAAAATGCAATTATAAAAACGACTTTCTGAAGTCAAAACTTGATTTGTGGATATAATATGCAACAAGATTGGGTATATGATACATGAGAAACTGCATTGTACTCAATTGGCAGATGCATTTTTGAATTAGCAAAGAGTGCCAATACTTTTGAAACAAACTGTATATCTGTAACGAATTGATTGAAGAAACTGCCCGCGCAAAAAGCTGATTTTTGGCTTGTGGGAGTGTTTTGGCTATGGCTCCAGTAAGTTCTGAGTTCACAGCAAAATGTCGACTCATCATGGAATTATGACGTCATTGTCACATTTTTAAAAGTTAAGCAACACAGTTATTCGGGCATAACTCAGCCATTATAGGAGATAGAAGGCTGAAATTTTAATAGAATCTGTATATTAACAAGTCTCACATATGATGCAGCTATCATTAAAAATGATGACTCATCACTTTGCTATGACATCATCATTACTCATCAAAAATTGACAAATTTGGGGGTTTTTCGAGTGATATCGATTTTAAAACTAAGATGAACATATTTAGAGATGATATATCCCGTTTAATTAACCAATGTCACCTCCAGGCGACCGAAGGGAGCCCCCGGCGGACACAAAGTGTCCGCCAGCCGCGCAGCGCAAGCAAGCGAAGCGCGCTTGTTCATATTAAATGCACTATAATTCATTTATTGGAAGACTATTTTTCCCGCTTCCATGTTTGCATTAATGAATGTCTACTCCCTATACTCGAGTAGAGCTGTATCTTGATATGTTGACTTGCGTGGTATATTTTCACGCTTATTATATTATTTAGACATCTACCATAGCTATTGTAATTATAGTGATATGTTAACACGCTTTAAGGTTAATTTGATATTGTTTATTACAACTTTTGTTTTGATATATGACCTACTTCAGTCATGATGAAAACGGGACGCGGCGTTGAATTCCCGCTTTTGACATGTCGATACGTAATAGAAAGGTATACATTTACTGTAAAACGGGACGGTTGGCATGTATTTTCGGTTGTAACGATGCTAGTAGATCATCATTCAGAATGGTGATTGTAATAAACACATGCTAGGAGTTCTAACATGAAGTGGCCGTTATAGACAGTTTTAGGCCCGCAAGAGACCGAAAACGGATGGCCCACTGGCCTTGTTGAGCAGGTGAACAAATATTAGGTAAACTGGCAAAAGTTTGTTAATTCAGTTTTTTTGTTTACGAAGCATAATTTGAGCTTTATTAAATAGTGTTGTTAAAACACGCAAGAGAAGCAATAAATATTAGCTAGCTAGTATTTAGTTAATCAATCATTAGTCAACTAAAATTTTCCCATTAGAATTGACTGATCTGTACGATTCACATCCATGGTTCATTAACCTTGTAACAGGGTCGAAATATTTATCATAATTGGTAATATAGATACCTAGTGACATCGTAGAATCGCAACCAGAGTAACGTAACCATTCTATTCTTCTCCACTGATGCTCAGGGCTATGCTGCTTTGTTGCAACGAAGACATCCGTGCTGAATATCTTCGCGACATTAACAATTTCGACTTCACTAGCCCATAGGGGAAGTCTCTTTATAGAACCATAGCCTACTGCATATAAGGCCTCACAGTAACTTGCGGATTGGGACTAGGAATGCGGTAGAAGATGGTTGAACAAATACAGCTCAGGATATATAAATATGGTGTCAAAGTACACATATCCGTTGTTAAAATTTAGAGTAATCACCATATGATTCGTAATAAGTTATATTTGTGTCAAATTTGGTGATTTTTCGAGTGATATCGATTTTAACACTATGATGGACATATTTAGAGATGTTGTCCCCATTATAATTAACCAATGTGATCCCAGGCGACCGAAGGGAGCCTCTGGCGGACAGAAAATGTCCGACAGCCGCGCAGCGCAAGCAAGCGAAGCGCGCGTGTATATTTATATATTTATATACAGTAGGACGTCAGTTATCCGAACGGGTTGGGACCGAGGGGGTTCGGATAACTGAAGTTGTTATGTAATTATATAGAAAAGTTCGTCAGTTGTACTAAGTAGTCATAATGATGAATATGGATAAAATACATATTGATCTATATACGTATCATCAATATTATATAAAATGATGGCAGTGTAGTACTTTCAATTCTCAACTCAGGGATGCATCATTTATAAATTTAGTATATTTTAGTTTGGTCAACCAAGGGGTTCCGATAGCTGAAGTGTTCGGCTAACTGAAGTTCGTATAACTGGCGTTCTACTGTATATACTTGTATATATCTGTAACGTAACGATTGAATAAACTGCCAGGCACAGAAAGCTGATTTTTGTCATGTTTGAGTCTTTTGGCTATGGTTCCACTAAGTTCTGACCTCAGACGAAAATTTCCGTTCATCTTGGAATTATGACGTCATTATCACCTTTTTTATAATTTGAAATTTCAGTATTTCGACTATAATTCAGCCAAAAAGTATTTGTGGAGCTAAAGAGAGTTATCGATGGGAAAGGTAGCTGTAACATCGTCAAAATATAGCGTAGACTAAGTTGACTAATTCATTGAAAGATGATGTTTAGAATTATGAATTATTCAAATAATGAATCATTCAAAATCTCAAACATTAGTGCAGATTCTATGCCCAAAAGTGGTCAAAAGGTTGCTCATGTTATATATCTCTAACATTGCTCAGTCCCTTAGCGAATATCAAATATTTTTTTCATTATTTTAGTTTCAAATTTTGAGTAATTCATTGATAATTCATGAATTAGTCAACTTAGAGCGTAGGTGTTTCTCCAGGAGGGATTGTAGTTTCGTAGCAACACGGCTGTGGTCATGCGAGCAAGTTCGGTGGGCGAGAATTAGGCCCATTGGAATGCCTTGATCTTCAAGATGGTAAGTGTGTAATCCTTCTATGATATAGCTGTAACTTAAGAACTTTTGTAGAAGCTTGAGCTTTTGTACAACTTGTCAATTGTCTCTTGGATGTCTGATGTCAGGAAGGAGTTAGCTTAGATAATGGGAATGATTAGTAGGCCGAGATAATTTCCACAAAGCCATGTAGCTGAGCTTTTATGATTAACAATGGGTCGTATGATTGGAAATAGTGTGGAAGGGGTTATGCTGGTGAGCGATCGTCGGTGGGGGTGGTCTTAGCGAAGTTTCGATGGCTATAAGGGTGTTGATTAAGTTGTTGAGGGGTCAGTTAGGTATTCTGAAGGGTGAACACGAGTCACTTTGTTCTCGATGTAAAGTTGGTAGAGGTATGTTATTGTATCATTGGGATAATGATGTTATTACATGCAAAACATGAAGCTGAAGAGTTTATTTCCTCTTGTATCATCTGAAGATATAGACATGCTACCAATACTAGTAGAGAGAGATTTGTTGACGTGCAAAAGCTTACTGCTACCTTTGGTCACGACATATGCAGTGCACTTTCTGGAATGCTACTTTCACAGGATGTGATACGGTTAGAACTTTTGGAAGAAAAGGTAAGATCAGTGCTTTTAAGTTAATTCAGATGAACAGAAATTACAAATCATTATTTCCAAGCTGGGAAAGGAATTGTCAATTACAAACACTTTTCAGTGTGCTTCAAGAGTTCACCTGTAAGTTATATGCTTACAAATGCTCATCTACCACTGTGAACGAGCTATGCTATCAATTGTTCAGGGAAAATAAATGGGAGGTCGAATCAGGACATTTGCTCCCTTGTGGAAATTGCCTTTTCATGTATTGTCTTCGTGCAAATTTCCAGACTGGAGTGTGGCATCGAGTTCTTGAAGATACTTAATCCAAGTGGTCATGGGTGAACCATTGGAGATGGGGAAATTGAGATTTACTGGATGGCAGGATTACCAGTCCCAGAAGTCATCATTGAATTCTTATCTTGCAAGTGCACCTCAGTCTGCAAGTTACCAAGTTTCCAGTGCCTTGCCAAACGGTTTAAAATGCACCATTTCATGCAGTCTGCAAGACTGCAACCATTGGCAGGAAGATAACAATACAATGCTAGATTCTGATCCAAAAGATTACTCAGATGATAATGATGATGAGGGACTTAATTGTGATATATATTGATCAGTTGGTGTACTGACATTTTTGTTACAATGAAAAATGACAAACGTAGTCGAGTTATCCACAAGGAATGTTGAATTATACCACTTTATATTTGCATAAACTGTCAAGACAAAGTGATGCCAAATTCAAAATTTGGATCTGCCTCATGGACTTAAAGCAAATCCCTGATCACCAAAAGCTTTTTGGATTTGAGGGGTCACAAGGTCATATATTCATTGCATTTTATCACCCTACCAACACCATATCAACCCAAGAATGTGACAACATACCATCTTCAAAACATGTTTTAACCTATCAATTGACCTCTCTTTCGAATCCGCTCGGTCATCTGAGTGCAACTAGAAGCTTAAAACCCATATCTAAGGTCATTTAATAATATTTTTGTGAAAAGAGGTTTCGTCCGGATATCTGACAGTCGGTCAGGAATAACGACAGTAATAACCAAAAGCTACTATCCAATCATATATTTTCCAACTCTAGGAGTATTTACCTTGCCAAAAATCTGCATTAGCATTAGTCTCTCGATTTGGACCCACCTCTGGCTCTTGGACTAACGGTTTAGAATTTAGTTTCAGAGAGAGTAGATCCGATGATATTGTAGGATTCAGAAATGTCTTTCTTAAATAAATTTAGAATGGCAAGAATGTTGTCGACTGAGCAGTTGAGTTGCGAGATATTATTATACTCTCTTTGCCATTTAGGTATTTTAAAATCTTCACGAGTGAATACTTTATTAGGAATGTCTGATTTTATGTGAAATCTAGCTCAAATTGTATTACCTCTTTGGCGAAAATTAACATTGACAACAGGTAGAAGTACAGCAAGTGGGTATTCTCGGGTTTTTTGGTTGATATGATGTTTATGCCAAATTTAGTTATGAGTGTCAAACTTGTTGTTTTATTGGACTCATTTCAGGTAAGAATGGTATGCGCATAAGATGTCCAGATGTTTTAACGATTCAGCTTTAGTTGCGAGTTTAATGAAGTAGAGATAGGTATGTGTTGTCCATGAGAGCTGATATCACTTGAGTTTTGCGGATGTTAAGCTTTTCTGCTAGTACTTTTCTGTCATTATAGTGTGCTCCTCTTGACTTCCAAAAGTTTCTTCTTTTGCACCCAAACTCAGCTCTTTGATGAAAGAATCTTGATCTAGAGGTTAAACAATAAGAATATCAGAATTGATTTCCAGATACTAAACTTTGTTACAATAAAATAATGTAGAATGAATATTTACCTCTAGTTTATATTATTTCTAATGGATGGCGTCTTACATTCTTTTGATCCAATTTTTATAATCAGAATATATTCTAAATTGCTGAATTCAGAATGATTAATTTGATTAAGTAAACTAATTACTTTATCATCTTTTGGTCGATAATTTCGGGATATTGAATAGCTATCTTGGTAGTTTTAGGACTTGATGGTTTTTTGTGTATAACGAGATGGCTTTCAGTAACTTCAGATATAGTGTGAGATCCGTGATATTTTCCCTCCTTTTTGAAACCTGCTATATTCTTCGCTTTGTTGATACTCTGTACCAGGATGTTATACAGCCCTCCGGAGATACGCTCCTAGTCTCAAACCCATAAATTTTCATACGCCTAAATCGTTAAATAACATTATAATAGAGGGTGAATTGGGCAAAATTTTAAATTTTACGCTCCTAAACACTTTCGGGCTTAAAATCATACGCCTAAAGGAGCGTCTCGCACTCCTAGATAATCCCTTGCTCTGTACTAAGATTAAATCACCCTCTTCGAATTCGGATCTAGACGAACAAAATATTCGCAATCAATGTGTTTGGTATCATGTGACTGTGACATCAAAGCTGTGATGCATCATGGAAACTAGGATTACCAAAAATAAATACGAAGTAAAATGCGTCATCTTAACAATGGTAAATATAATCGAAAAAGTGTGGAAGAAGTGTTGAAAATATTTGTTCCAGTTGCATAAAAAATTAATTGAGAGACTCTCCTATTACGTTTTACCTTACGATCGTATGTTTTCATTTGGATGTTTTATTCTTTCTTAATAGTACTCATGGCAGATACTCTCTTTTTCGATCGATTTTCTTTTATTTAATCGTTCTATTCATTGTCGAGATTTTGTAGCTTTTAATTTTATTAAGCTTTAAACCGTCATAACTGTATAAAAAGACGCCTTTTCCTTAATCGACTCCAAGAGTTTCCTGACTTGTGTTCTCTCTAGCGTAGTTAAACCTTGAATGATGACTTTTTGATTGAAAAGAGGCAAAATAGGTTGATTTGTAAATTCCCCAAAAAGTCTTGTTTGAGCAAGAATTTATTATAAATTTTAGCCTCCACCCAAAAAATAAATGCCCCCTGTGTAACAAAGTTCTCACTGAGAACAACCACTTGCAAATTAAATTTCCAATCCCCAATCATTTTAAGAGCATGATTCAGATTTTTTGCTTAATTTTGGGGGAATCGTCGCTGAGTTGCCTCGACTTTTACCTCAGCTTCTCAGATTGTTTGGTTACTATTTTGGCGAGTTATAATGTTTCAAGTTCAATCCCCACGGGAATTACTCATTTTTTGACAATTCACTTCACTTTATGAATCAATTATTATAACAAATATCCACGCATGTTTGAATTTTTTATTTATGAGTAAATACAATATTTATGCATTTATGCTACGTGCGATGTTGACATCTCCCATAGGAGATGTTAATTATGACTTGCTACAATATGCAATTTTTAGTATAGTTTCTTTGCACAATAAATTAATTATTGCTTCTTTCTAATTTCCCTTTCGGAGATGGGACTGATTAGATCGAAATGACTTTGAAATAATAATACATAATAAATAAGAGTGAATATATGATAACAAGTAATTAATGGTATTTAATTTTACTTTATGTTGAGAAGTAAACAAAATTATCACCGTCGTAGGTTTGAAGCTGAGGTCCTTGTTAAGAATCGAGAGCCAGTGTCATATATGTTGAACATGTCCTTCAAGAATTGTTCACTCCAAAATGTTCGTGTCTTTAAAGCATTGGAAGTTACAGAATATTTGCATGGTGGAAACCGCTACATCACAAAATTAGAAAGTAAGGATCTTATATTAGTATTGAGTCTGCAAAAAGTTGCAAGTATTTTAGTTTCTATCTTCACTATACACTTGGTACTCCAAATCTATTACAGAACGATAATGTTAAGGAGTTTAACAACAGGTTACTGTTGGAATCGCTTATTGCATTATGGCCTCTACTAAATTATACACGGAAACCCTAGGAAGCCAGAATCGCAGGGATCATTTGAGAATGCTAATAATCGGGCACAAAATATATTGCAAAGTGTCTTGAAAAATGTTGACCACTCTCATTGGGTCAATGAACTAGAGAAAGCAGCATATATGAAGAACACTTCTCTTCACACTCCTTAATAAGCGTCCATACAAAATCTTATATGGTAGAGACCCAGCTAAGGACTCCGAGATTTTGACATTCCTTCTTCATTACGCCATTCTATCAATTCAGTTGAAGATCTCGAATCTGTAATTCCAGATTTTGAAATAGAATCTTCTTCAAGTGATATCGATCAACTTTTCCTGTTGGTTCTGGTTTATAATTGCGGATATCCCCATACAACTCCGGGCGAAATACAATGAAACTGGACGAAGAGGACAATTTTCTTTATTATACGTTCAGTTTCTCAAAAGGGTCAAAAGAGACAAGCAGAAAATATGTTGTCAGATACTGTTGAATTTTTGCCTACAGTCTTTGTTGGTGACAATGTTCGAGTTTCAATTCCAAAGGTGGACAGAGAAAATTTTGGGTTTAAACATATCTTCGGGATTAGAGATGCACCGGATATCCGGTTTATATCCGGTATCCGGCCATTTTCGTTGTTTTGCCGGATATCCGGTCCGGCCGGATAATAATAAGTATCCGGCCGGATATTAATATATTGACAAAATTCATGAATTGATGAAATACTACAGTAACAAACTCAAATTATACACTGCGCTATAACAAACTTATCGAGAGACTAATAATGAAAATCTAATAATCCTAATTTTTTCTGGATAAAGAGAAGACATTCTCCCTTTTCTCGTAACAATTTGTTGCGCTTTTCTTCAAATACAATTCCAGCACTACTAAATAATATTTCACTATAAACTGAACTAGGTGGAGCCCTAAATATTTAATCGCAACCCCAACTAAGTTTGGATATGACAAAGCATTATCCCATAAAGTTGCTTGTGAAAGTACTGCAAATGATTCCATAGCGGAGTTGTACTATAGTTTTTTGGAGTTTACTTCACAATAATCGTCGAGCACTCTTTACATATAGCTCTTGTATTGTCAGAGCTGTTGACAACAAAAAACGACCAAATCTCACTCATTGTGAAGTTAATGTGAACCTATTATCAATTGCAATGTGTAGAAGCTAATAATTGTGAACTTTATAATACCTATGTATTATTCATAGTTAAAACATTGTGGTCCTCAGTGGGTAACCAATAATATCCGGTATCCGGCCGGATAACCGGATAGGTAATTTTCCTATCCGGGGCATCTCTATTCGGGATCATCACTGATAAAATTGGAATCTATTTCAATATCAGCTCGAGTGAGGAAATTTAAATCGAAAATACATTAGGAGCGAATTCGGACTCTGGAACGATTGTTACATACTCCCGCAAAATATGTTTCCATAGGTCGTAAAATGTAAAATTACTGTTCTTGCAAAGATCTGGCTATCCTTGTACAAGCATCTCTCACTCTAAAGAAATAGGAAAAGGTCAAAATTTTGATTCCACATTGAAATCACCGACAAATTCGACTATACAAAAGGGAGTTTTTTTCTGATTTGTCTGAAGTTAGTGAGAGTAAAATGCCAAAACAATTAAGCAATGAAGACTACACTCCAAAATCAATTTATGGATTCAGAGCGAAAGAAACTAACTTTGTCGGGATATCTGACAGTTCTAGTCTGTCTTTAGGAAATGATATTTTCGAGACTGATAGTTCTGACAGTGAGCATTTAGATAATATCTTCGATACAGTAGGATAATTATTGTTAGTTTCGCTGACCTTGAAAAAATTTTTTTTTACTTGGGGAGATTTTCACCAAAGTATTGGTTTACAGAACACATGCAGTATCGACAACTTTTGACACTAATTAGTCTACGCATTGACCAAATACAAAGAATTATCATTAAGCTGGAAATACCACTAAAGGATAACTTGCCGAAAATAACGTTTTATATCCAATTGAGAAAGTTCGATTCGCTACGCTATTTGCTGGCAAAGAGAATGAATATCAAGTTTGAAATAAGTAAATAAGTTTCTTCGGATCTGAGTATAACATGATTCAGAGGTTGTTAATTTCGGATTGTGCACACAAAAATACCCACTGTACTTTTATGTTTCCATGCTGCTCTGTTTTGTTCACAATCAAACAACGTGTCAGTTATTTACTACAAGCGCGCTTCGCTTGCTTGCGCTGCGCGGCTGGCAAACACCTTGTGTCCCCCGGAGGCGCCCTTTGGGCGTATGGGGTCACATTGATTAATTATAAGGGTGATAACAGCTCTAAATACATCTGCCCTACTGTTCTAACCGATATCATACGATAAATGACCAAAATTGTCAATTTTTAAATTTTTTGATACGTAATGATGACGTCATAACAGAGTGTTTTTGGATGATAGTTGTAGCATAAGTGAGGTATAATGATATACACATTCTATCAAAATCCCAGCCTTCTATCACTTAAAATGGCTGAGCTATCAAAAACTGAAATTTCTAATTATAAAAAAAGGTTACAATGACGTAATAATTCCATGATGAGACATTTTCATCTGAGCTTAGAACTTAGTGGAGCCATAGCCAAAAGCTCCCCACATGTAAAAAATCAGCTTTCTCTGACCGGCAGTTTTTAATCAATTCGTTACAGATGTACAGTCGACTCCACTTAATAGGGTCACTGTTTAATTGGGTCAACCGCTTAATCGGGCCACTTTTGGTGGGACCGGAATCGCTCTCACACATAGAAGCTAATACAAAATATTTTCGGTTAATAGGGTCATCCGCTTAATCGGTCCGAAATGTCCTCTGACCGATGTGACCCTATTAAGCGGAGTCGACTGTATATATATATATATATATACATTAATCGAGTTTTAATAGTATGGATATTTGATTAAAATTGACAGAAAATATTGATTCTAAATTCAGTCCCAAGATCTGAAAAATTTGCTAATCGGAATCTATAGTTTTCAAAGAAATATCACTTTATTTTCACCGAATTTTCCCATTACTATTTTGGAGAGTGGAAACCAACACCTAAATGGAGATAACATACTTGTATGGAGTAGGAACAAAAAATATTGACCATCAAACGTATGAATACACACTACTCTATGGGAATCATTTACGATTAAAACAGTTATAGATAGACAATTGTTGTCGTATTATGAAATTAGAACCCTTAAACTACAATTTCAAGAGTCTTCTAATTTCCTGAAGCTTCAAAGTAAATTTTTTTGCTTTCATCCTAGTCCCTTAGGTTTTATTGCCTATGTCTTACTACTTCAGAAATATTATACTCGTAGTATGTTGTAGTTTACCAATTAAAAATATTTATCTGCAAAGTAAACCAATGCTCTATTATATTTGCTAAAACGAAAATTTTAAAAGCCATGATGCCTTCACTGGACAAAAAAACCATGCCAATTTATTGTAGCAAGTTATAATTAACTCCCGTGGGAGATCTTAACATCTCCAAACTGTCAGCATTTCCCGTAGCATTTATATGCAATATGTTCAAAATATTATTATATTTAAAGTGATATTTGCAAAATCAAAAATTATTCGCGAAATTTGATATTTTCCTGAATATTAATTAGTACGACTCAATATTTCCTGTGATTAAATGATAAATCTTCTGAGCACCTTTCTTAATTCAGAGCCATATCAGTAATATCCACTGATATACTCCCTACTCGTATTTTTTATCATAGGGATTATCAGTTAAATAATGTGCATTTTTTAGATTCCGAAACGAAAAGTTGCAGAGAAAACCATTGAATTATTTTCTCATCTTCAGCAATCAGATAGTGCCCATTCTATAATTTTTGATTTAGGGTTTTCTTCGAGCGGAATTCATCAATCAATTTTGAAACTTGGTGCTCAACTATCAAGAGGCGAAATTTCAGGTTCAAAATCTAGATGTATATCCTTAATAGCTGTTTTTCAGCTAATCATCAATGACTATAAAACCCCAGAGAATAAAGATATGTCAAGAGAGTGCATTCGTGCGTTTGAACCTTGCATTAACTTTCTAAAGCAATGTCAACCACTTTCTCTATCGATGAGAAACATTGTAACCTACTTAAAAATTCTGATAAAGAGCATTCCACACGGGCTAAATGAATATAATAGCAAGATCTGGTTGTTAGAACAATCCACGAAGTTTGTTCAATGCCGATTTTTACTAGCAGACAAAAAAATATCAGAATATGTTATTAAAAATATAAGAAAAAATGATGTTATTTTAGTTTATTCTCCTTGCAATCTTCTCATAACAATATTGATGGATGCTTTTAATTCTGGGTTGCGATTTCGAGTAGTATTGATTGATTCTCGGTAAGTAATTATTAAATGTTTTTATGATACGATCTTTAAAAATCTAACTACGTATGGAATTCACAATTTTTGAGAATTTTAGATTTGCTCCTTTTATGAGAACAGTGCTTCGCTAGCTTATCCTGTGCGGCTAGCGGGGGACTGTTCGTCGGAGGCGCCCTTTGGGAACCTAGGGTCACATTGGTTAATTCTAAGGGAGATAACATCTCTAAATACGTCTGTCTTACTACTCGTATTATAATCGATATCGCACGACATATCACCAAATTTGTAATTTTTTAAAATTGATGAGTCACTATTTGTTGATGATCGTTGCATCATTTGTGAGAAATATTAATATATACATTCTATTAAAATCTCAGCCTTCTATAACCTAAAATGGCTGAGTTATGGTCGAAAAACTGAAATTTCTAATTATTAAAAAAGGTGACAATGACGTCATAATTCCATGATTAGTCGGCATTTGGTCTGAGCTATGAACTTATTGTAGCCATAGCCAAAAGACTCCCACATGCCAAAATCAGCTTTCTGCACCTGGCATTTTCTTCAATCAATTCGTTACAGATATATATATATATATATATATATACAATGCCTGAACAAAAGTATTCGTACCCCCCATAATTCCTCATACAAATAGTTATGATACCGATTTATTTCGCGAGTCAAGGTATTTAAATGGTAAGAGATACTCTTGATTTAACTTCAAATTCGAATTCCCCACATTCAAATTACCCACTTTATAAGTTTTCAACTTAATTACTCTTCTTCAAGATTAAGTATTTTCAGCATTTGCTTTGTATGCCACATGTCACGAGTGATCACCATTGTATATAATGGCATTGGTGGTATGAGGTGGCACAGTTTGAAAATTTTTAACTTTGTGGGAGTGTAAACAGGTTGAAACATTAAAAAGTGAGTAATTCGAATATGGAGAATTGAAGTTCAATTAAGCGTATCTCTTACCATTTAAATACCTTGACTCGCTAAATAGATTAGTATTATCACTATTTGTATGGGAAATTATGGGGTGTACGAATACTTTTGTTCATGGTTATCTCTCTTTTAAATATAACTTTATCTATATCAAACTCAATCCCTCAATTTGAGAAAATGATTTTGTTCGATCTTATCCTTTTCACATTTGATTCTGATTTTGAAATTGAAATTGAAATTTAACTTTTATTTTTTTGATCTCATTACAAATATTTATGGTTGAGTTTGCTGTTTTGCGAAGAGTCAGCAGTTTTAAAATTTTCAGTTTGATTTGGTGTGTTGATTGTTCTAGCTTATGAACAGGATTATAAGTGTTTCTGAGAAAGATATATTAATTAAGGATACCGCACTCGAAAAAACTTGCCTGGCGTAAAAAAAATTATTTTTTTATTGCTGCTCTCACTGTGTAACTGAGCGGTCTACCTTCTGATAGCACTAATTGGACGGTATTTATTTTGATTTTTATGAGTTAACCCCCTAAAGTTTAGCGTTACTAAAAATTGAAAAATTAGTGGAGGTTTTGACGCATTTACCAATTAGTTAAGTTATTTGATAATTTTTTAATAATATGGACCTTGACATTGTTTTGGCACCTTTGGAGATTATGTAACACAAAGATTTAGAAGAATGGCCGAATAAAATCCAACAAAATAGCTCTATAAGGGAGTTCACTTATATAATGCTCGGGAAATCGCAAGTTTGATCTCAGATATTTAGCGATCACTGGATCAGAATAAAAGTCTGATCGTTTGGAAAAAAAAATTTGTTCGGATCCGACCATATGTGCTTGAGATATCGCTTATTATAGGTAAAGTTCGGGCATGATATCTCTCTATGGTCCCCAAAGAGGGCGATGTCATATCTTAAAAACTATTGAAGATATTCAATCTATTATATTATTAACTAAAATATATATGCAAAATATATAGGTTCCTCGAACATTCCTTTGTCAAAAAATAAATAATTCTCGACTTATCATTGATTTAATTGTAATACAAATTCTATTGCGAACTTTGAATATATTAGAAAATTGCGAATCTAATCATTAAATATGGCTATTATGCTAAATAATTAATACAATTGTCCTTAATAATGTGTATCGAAAAATTGGAGAACTTTTAATATTTATTTTGGAAGTTCTGGCCTTAGACCTCCCAGATTCTTCAAAAACCCCCATTTAGGGTCCAAAAAGAGATATCTCTCTATCTCTGTAAATATAAGCCCAAATTCTTAGGTATCACTTCCTAATATACTTTTCATGAAGGCACATATATGATTCATTGATAATAATTGCACTACATCTTATGGAATGTAAGTTTTAGATTTTTGTCGTATGATGACGTAGCATTTTTCGAAAATCTCAACTTCGTAACTAAAAGTCGTAGACTTTCGCTCTAACTTCCTAATATACTTTTTGGAAGCTCTTTATTCATTCTAAACTGATAGATTATACTTCTTAATGCCAGGAATATGAATTATTATTTACAATTCTCTCAAAATATTCGGGGTTTGGGTCCTCAAGGAAATTTGTGGATTTTCAGGGTACTTATGCTATTTTTTGTAAATATTTGGTTCGAATATACCTAAATCAGAAGTATGAATGTGAATAAATGTCTGTGAATCCTTTTGTTCATTATTAATAACTCATTTTACATTCTTCTTAACATCTAAACTTAAAATCTCTATATCTCGGGACTTTAAATTTCAAAATTGACCGTCTTTACAGAATTTTAAGTCAAAATTGGTTTGAAATAGAGGTTTGAAAATTTAAGAGTTGTTCCATATTATTAGGCGATGAACGTAGGACCACATTATTTTCGATGTCTTATAACTCGGTGATTTTATTCCTGATTTCCCAAAAAAACACATTTTCGCCGTTTTTGGACCTTTTTTTCGGACACGGATAAAATTTACAATTTTTGTCATTTTAACTTACTTTTGGTCCTATGAAGTGGCCATAGGCGAATTGTTTTGTCAAAAATCGATAATAACTGGGAGGGGGACCCTCTCAGTATTTCGTAGTCCATATTTGCTCCCATACTATATAATATATCAATTAGTTTTTAAATAAGCAATTTGTAAGTACTTAGGGCATTCAAAAAGTTCTCATCCCAAATCTGTATCTCAAATGATAGTGAAAATAGGATATTTTCTATTTGTCTATTGTATTCCTTAGGGGATCAGCTTCCAATTTGTATATTGGTTTATTTTACAAGGACAATTGTTGTGGTTCCTACATTATATTTTTGTACATCGGTTTAAGGTAGTCCCTTTGAACGTGATTTTTCGGGTTCCCTTTGATATATTTCAGTTCTGAGCAAATTTAGATTAAAACTGATCCCTCCATCGAATTCTACGCATCAACTAACATATAGATTGAATTTTCTGAAGTATTATAGTTTGAGGCTGAGGGAATACTATGTTTTGAAGTGGTTTACTACCATTTTTGTCCCACTTTTTGAGTGGCGAAAATTGACAAAAAATCCACTAAAAGTAGCATGATATTTTTTCAACACGAGCAATACTATTGAACACCTCCCGTTTACTTTTTCACATTGGTTCTTAATTATTTAACCTTTTAATGACCTTATTCTACGATTTTCACAACTTTTATTCTCCAAATTTAGTTTTAAGCCATTTTCAATGGGGAGATTCCAACTTTTCGACACTACCCTAAACCGATGCACAAAAAATCTAATGTAGGAACCACAATAATTGTCCTTTTAAAATAAACCAATATATAAATTGGAAGCTGATCCCCTAAGGAATACAATGGACAAATCGGAAATATCCTATTTTCACTATCATTTGAGATACAGATATGAGATGAGAACTTTTTGAATGCCCTAAGTAACATCTGATTAACACTAAAATCGAATTAGAACCAAAGAAATTAAGAATATGCTCAGACTATGGTGTTAGGTGGTGGTCCGAAGATGTTCTTTCTTTGCACAGTTTTATCAACGAATTCATCTAAGAGAGCGCCAAGCTCCATGGTACGGACGATGTCTCTGTTGAGTCTGACTGCTTCGTAGGTATGTGTGGATCCTACGCAACACACTAAACGAACGCTCTGCTTCGCATGTACTCACTGGCAAGCACACATAGGTCACACATAGTAAGTTGTGCATATTAGGAATCATCAATTTTAGTGTGTCCTCATCAAAGAGTTTCTTTCTTAATGCATCAATCGTTGCTGGAACATCCTCTTGACGACACCTTTCGAACCACATGTTTCTCTCGAAACGCAGATTATCGAGATGAAATTCACCGTCATAGAAGCGTAGAAGCCTTGTCAGGTCTTCAAGAGTCATGTTTCCTCTTCTAGAGCGCAGCGAACCAGGTCCACTATATCGAGGTCTTGTCTTGAGTAACGCTCATTAAGGGCCTTCGAAGCTGTTTTCATCACCGATATATATAGGCCCACGTAAAATGCTTTAATTTTCTCCTCTGTTATTGAGCCAGCTGGAATACAGCCTCTTGCACGTTTTGCCCTTGGCAGAGCAGGCATATCTAGATGCAAAGTTTCTAGAGTAAATTTTTTTACGGAATCGTACAAAGCGTTGGCATTGATAGTGTTGCTAGCTTCTGCAGACAGCGATAAAGTAGTTGAATTTACCCATCGTTTGACATCCCCAGCTGTTACTCTCCTTCCCTAGCACATTGTGTGGATTGGGTGCACGATCTGCAGAAGATTCTGCACCACAAGCAGGGAAAAATACATCTGGGATGTTTCGAGATTCTGCAAAAAATTATCGGCCGTTGCTCTATTCTCGGCCGGTTCGGTAGCATCCTCTTTTAGTGTCTCCAAAAACTCAAGTATAGATGCATATTGTTCCAAGAAACTGTTGACTGCTGGTAGACACATGACCCAACGTGTGGGACACAAGGTACGCAAATTGTGGTTGTTGAGTGGGATTTCTCCGACTTCTACCTGAGCCACAATATCTTTAAATTTATCCAACTTCTTTGGAGAGTTCCTTATAAAGTGGACCACTGCGTTCATTCTCACCAACGACAAGGTTACTTCGGGGATTGACTTCAGAGAGTCTTGTACAACCAAATTTAGTTGATGTCCAAAGCAATAGAGATAGAGAGCTTTAGAATTTTCAGCGAGAACCTTTGCCTGGAGACCGTTATGTCTACCTGCCATAATAGAAGCTCCATCGTAGCCTTGTCCACGAACTCCCGTGAGTGACAAACCAAAACTCAGAAGGGATGACTTTACAAGATTGAAAAGTGTCTCTGCGTCGGTGCGGCTCGTTTTATGAAATCCCAAAAACACTTTCGCTTTCCATTTTGCTGTTACAAAAGCGCAGGCAGAAAGACGCTTGCTCTGAGCGCGTTCCTTTATATCAGTAGTTTCGTCAATAAGGATCGAGAAAAGCGGTTCCCTTGACTTGCCTCTTGATTCCCTTCTTACTCTATTTATAAGATCGCTCAACAACGAGTGAGACATTATCTGTAAATTTCGTTTTGTGTATCCTTTGAGAGAAATTTGAACTTTTCGGACGAAGAAAGATATTGGGACACGTTGGAATCGAATTTTCCGATGAGGTTCATCAGATTGTGGAAGTTCGCAGTGTGTTCTTCGTCGCGGTGACCACGGAGTGCAATTCCTTGCTGACCACAGAATCTTACGCTTTCAAAAACAGCTTTCAGTGCCGTTCTGTTGACAGAAAATTCTTTCTTAACGTTGTCGTTAACCATCACTCTATGTGCTGCTAGATTCAGGGCACTTTTAAGAGCAGATTCTGCGTTTCGATGTATAAGACTCTCACCGTGTTTCCTGATACCATCTCTTCCTTTCTTGATGTTTTCGTAGCCAAACTACTTATTTTTCCATGGGAAAGTTGTGTTACTACACATGTTCATATCGCTAGACCCCAGGCGGTGGTTTTGAAACGCCCAATGACAGCTACCACAGTAGAGGGACTTCATATTCTTGGCCAGCTGCAACCATGGGTAATCTTCGAACCACACCTTTTGGATAGAATGCCCAGTAGCCATCTTTGGCATGGGATTAGGAAAGGTGGTGAGATCTGGCCTAGTAGGGAAAAGGATCTCCTGCTGGTGTTCACAGGAAACAGACGTGGTAACTGCTTCGTCGTTCTTGGTTTTCTTGTAGTAGGCTTGAATCAAGGGCTGGTCATCTATTTTGGAAGATTCTCGAGCTCGTTTAGAAGCCATTGTAATACTAATCAAGAATATTCGAATAATATGGATCACAACTATGACATTTATATTCTAGATTGAACATGAAGTATAGATTGTCACCTCATAGGTAGGGATTCTAGACGTGAATAAAGTAACAACTTCGAGAGTTTTCAAAAACAGTATTGTAATCCGATAACATCAGGTCTTCTACCTCACAAAGTAGACAAACCTATTTTCTTTTCAAAAAATCAGGGGGGGCAGCCCCCCAGATTTAAAACGTGGGGGACGCGCTCCCCCTGCCCTCCCTAACTTTCCGCTTATGGAAGTGGCAAATATGATCGACTATCTATGATTCGATTTTGGAAGCATTTGATTCCTTGGTATGTCCTAACCAATTCCTTGAGTGGCGGATTTCTACCATTAAGATGTGCTAGCGAAAAACGAAAAAAACAGACTTTGTGACACTGTATCTCAAAAACTAGAGATGAGAATCAAAAACGGTTTCTAATATATAAGCGCGCTTCGCTTGCTTGCGCTGCAAGGCTGGCGGACACTTTGTGTCCGCAGGAGGCGCCCAAAGGGCGCCTGGGTTCACATTGATTGATTATAAGGGAAATGACATCTCTAAATACTTCTGTCCTACTGTTATAATCGATATCGTACGAAAAATCACCAAATTTAGCAATTTTTAAAATTTTGATTAGTAATGATGGCGTCATAACAAAGTGATGAGTCGTCATTTTTTGATGATAGTTGCATCATATGTGAAGTATGTTAGTATACAGATTCTGTTAAAATTTCATTCTTATATCTCCTATAATGGCTGAGTAATGCACGAATAACTGTATTGCTTAACTTTTAAAAATGTGACGATGACATAATAATTCCATGATGTGTCGACATTTTTGTCTGAGCTCAGAACATAGTGGAGCCATAGCCAAAAAACTCCCACATCCCAAAAATCAGCTTTCTGGGCCTTACAGTTTCTTCAATCAATTCATTACAGATATATATATATTCATATATACTATATATATATTCTTCGAGTTTTAATAGTAAAGATTACTCAACCCAATGAGTAAAATTATCAACCTGTGCCACAAGGAGTAGTACATTACCATCATGTATAGTGATAAAAAGGGACATATGTAGCACAAGGTGGCAGTGATTGATAATTTGAAAACATTGGGAATTAATAATTAATTAGAAATATCCTACAATAACTAATTTGAATGCGAAGATTGTGAATTTGAAACCCGATTAACTGTATCACTTACCATCTCGGAGTTTTAATCTTCATGAATAGACCCATTTTAGTATTAACCCTACTTGGACTCGGAATGTTGAAGTGAAAGTGAATTGAAATTGAAAATGAAAGTGGGAATTTTCTATTTATACTTTGTACCCTAAGTCCAAGTAGGGTTAAACGCGCGTGAGATAATGAAGTGTGCAAATACTTTTGTCCGGGTAGTGTATAATTATAAAAAGGTGACAATGACGTCATAATTCCATGATGAGGAGACATTTTCGTCTGAGGTCAGAACTTAGTGGAGCCATAGCAAAAAGACTCCCACATGCCAAAAATCGACTTTCTGTGCCTAGCAGTTTCTTCAATCAATTCGTTTTATATATATATATCCTTACTATTAAAACTCGATTCATGTTTGTTTATTTGTTTGTTTGTTTGTGTATATATATATATATATATATATAGTATATATATATATATATATACAGTCGACTCCGCTTAATAGAGTCACATTGGTCAGGGGATATTTTGACCCGATTAAGCGGAGAACTCTATTAACCAAAATATTTTTGTATTAGCCTCTATGTGTGAGAGCTATTCAGGTCCTGCCAAAAGTGGCCCGATTAAGCTGCTGACCCATTTAAACAGTGGCCCTATTAAGCGGAGTTGACTGTATATATACTATATATATCTGTAACGAATTGATTGATGAAACTGCCGGATGCAGAAGGCTGATTTTTGGCATGTGGGAGTAATTTGGCTATGGCTTCAGTAAGTCCTGCGCTCAGACGAAAATGTCGACTCATCATGGAATTATTACGTCATTGTCACATTATTAAAATTAAGCAATACGGTTATTCAAGCATAACTCAGCCATTATAGGAGATAGAAGCCTGAAATTTTAATAGAATCTGTATACTAACATACCTCACATATGATACAACTATCATCAAAAAATGATGGCTCATCACCCTGTTATGACATCATCATTACGCATCAAAAATTGACAAATTTGGTGATTTTTCGTGCGATTTCGATTATAACAGTTGGACAGACGTAGGATTTCAGGGAATCTAGTCCATTCGAATTTAGACGAATGTATATCTGTGCTATCTCAAAATTTAACCTTCGTGCGATTGTAGCTTACAATCATACTACAAACGTCAATGCTTTCAAGCAACTTAGACATTTACATGGAATCGGCGGTAATACTCATGTTATCCGCAACCCATATTGCTCTGGAAAGGCTATTTACCTTCAATTTGATATTGTGCATCTGTTAAAGAATATTCGCAATAATCTACAAGCCATAAAATGCTTTGAAACCCAAGAATTTAAGTTTCATCTCCCAATATTAACCTCTCAATTTCTGCTGGCTTAGTTTCTTGGGCATCTTTCTTCGACTATCTGCACACTTTCGCGCTGACCGAAAATTAACTATCCAGTTCTACATCCAGGCAACAAAAAAAGTCAGTTCCTTTTACACTAGCTATCTTCGAAGAAACAACGTCGACTGCTTTTAGAATGTATCTACCTGAAGATATAATAACACCTAACCTTTTAGATCTGATTCACACATGGTGATTGATTTTTAACGCTAAAGAGCCTTATCATCCCAACACAAGAGGAAATTCAATAATTGCAACTTATACTGTTAGATTGAATGAATACTTGGCTATGTACATGGACGACTTCTACAAAATTTGGTTTATCAAAACAAACTTTCTCTACGCTCCGGCAAACAAATAATGCTATTTCAAATCTATCCTCTGATTTACTCTCTGAAGGATTCCAATTCGTTTTGACTGGGAGAATGCAAACAGATGCCATGGAAAGAAGATTTTCGCAATACCGTCAAATGAGTGGGGTGTGTTTTCTTTTTAGTCTCAGCAAGGCTGGATTCGGTTAACCGGTTAACCGCCGTTGATCTCGGTTAACGGTTAAGAAAATCTTAGATCGGCTAGCCGATCTGCTTTATTTTCTAAATATTTACACTGATTTCATTGTTTTTCGACAGAGATTCATGAATATTACTTCTAAAAAATTAATAATACATTATAATTTCTATTTTTAATCATATAGTATATTTCGAGATAACTGAAAATTATCAAATTAATCACTAGCAGGTTAAATATTAGTCTAAAAATCCATATTTCATGAAATTAATATTGACATCGGTTATCCGGTTAACCGCCCTAGAGGAAACCAGAATAACCGAGCCCTAAAATCGGTTAACCAACCCCAGCCCTGGTCTCAGTGAAGTAATTCATTCAGGATCTATAATTAAGATGAAATCACTTTTCTAACATGAACTTGAAATTGGTGCACTGGCACCTGAAGAGATTCAGCTGAGTGAAAGCCAACTTGAAGAACTTATTGTCAAGTTTCAATGTATTAATTTCGAAAACCTTGTTTTATCAGAGAAATCGCATCAAGTTGTAACATATAGTACATATTTTCGGCTATATTTCACACTCGTTACTCAAAGATACATCATGCTTAAATAACATGACCCGATTGCAACAAGATACTATCCTAACTGAATGCCTCCAAAATTTTGATAGACGTAGTCTTACTCTGTCTTCTTCTACCCTTAATCATTACGTAAAATCTTCCTTTTTGTGTTTTAGAAGCTAGCGAAGCGGAAATAATCCATAATACTTTTGATTATTATTTGTAGCCTACTGATCGACTTACTACTTACGACTTGTAGCCTACTGATCGACTACTAAACGCCAAAAATGACTTAATAAAAATTATACATGTTCTCATTTATGATTTGACATTTGCTAGTCTGTCGATAAAAATGAATCTAATGAACGGAGTAAAACAAATCTTACACTGAAAGCCTTCATAATCCATCGTTACATCTTATACGAACAAATGCGCTTCGCTTGCTTGCTGCGCGGCTGGCAAGGACTTTTTGTCTGCTAGATGATTCCTTTGTACGCCTAGGTTCACATTGATTAATTATGAGATAGATACTAACATCTCTAAATATGTCTTTCCAATCACCAAATTTTCAAATTTTAATGCATAATGATGACGTCACAACAGAGTGATGAGTCATCTTTTTTTAAATTTGAGATATATTAATATAATCTCTATGGGCTCTATATATTTGTGACTGAACCTCTATATGTGAGACAAATATAGGCAATATTTATTCGTTTCCATGAAAATTAACCTCTCTCAGTGGAGAATTTGGGAACTTGGGGACAAAAAATCTATTTTCCCATTGAAAATAACCTCTTTAATTGAGGAGAAAGTGGTGAAAGAGCAGTATTCTGGGCACAATTTAGATTTCGCTATAAGGTTAGATCTTAACTTGACCTGACTTGAAACTAGAAAGTAATTTTTAGATAATTCGGGTTGACAAAATTTTAATCCAAGAGTCAGAAATGGGCGAAATTGATGTGCTATTGATCTAAAAATGACAAACCATAGCTTACTGTATATAAGGCCTCACAGTATCTTGCGGATTCGGGACTAGGGATGCGTTAGAAGATGGTTGAACTAATACATGAGCTGCCTTAAATCATTAACAAGCACAATAGAGCTTAGGAATGTATTACCAGCATATATAAATATGGTGTCAAAGTACCCATATCCGTTGTTAAAAGTTAGCTTAGTCACCTTATGGTTGCGCAATATATTTGTGACAAATTTGTTGATTTTCAGGGGTCGATTAAGGGCATTCTAAGTGTTTTTGTTATTAAAATTTAAATCCATGAAAAATTCTGAATTTTCGTATCAATCTATTCACATCTCAGTTCTATGCGAAAAATCTTACAATAATAAGTTAGCACTTAGAAGTGCTGTTTCATCGTAACTTGATAACCACTATGGATGCACAACTTCTATCGTAACTTGATTACCATCATAACTTGATTATTACATGTACGCACAACTTCTATCGTAACTTGATTACCATAATGAAACTTTATTATTTTCATGGATCCATAATATCTATAGTAACCAGATATGATCTCCCTAATTTGCTTGAATTAATAACTAAACTTGCTTGATGCAGTGTAGTATATTTAACTAACAACTATTTTGGCTCGCTCATTCTTTAGCTAATCAAAATTCTTCGTATTTATTGCTTCAATTATATAATTTCTCAGTTATATTGAACATTTTCTATTGCACAACCTCAATAATATCCCTAGTAGGGACGGCAATATATCAGAAAAATCAGGATAATTTTTAATCCTTTAAACAATGTAGTACCAATAATATGTATATTTTTAAATTTTTATAATTTCAAATAAATCTAAATAGTGATACTTTTTAATTGTCAATAATAACAAAACATTAAGAGACATATCGACTTTTTATAATATAAAATCCAATGGGATAGGAAAGATGTTAATTCTAACAGAAATAAAAGTTTTCGCTAGTGTCCTGGAGTTTGAAACTATCGTATTCTGAGTTTATTAGTCGGATAACTAATGATGTTGATGAGGATTTGAAATATAGAGACATATATTTTGAGGATCTCTAATAAACTCGATATACCCTGAGTATCTGTTCCAAATGACTCTCATCTGGAGTTTTCTAGCATCGTCCTGCTTTGTCGCAATGAAGACATCAGAATCTAAAATGCACGCTATCGCCATTACCTCAACATCTGTCACCCAAATACCGTCTTCAGTCATGGCTGATGTTTTTAGATAGGAAATCGGAGACAAATCCTTATTAAATGTTTTTAGATAACGATTGATGATAGGTTTTCCATCCGTCACCATGTATCTACATGTTTCAGCCCTAAGCTTTGCATGATGCTCTTCTGTGCCTGATATAATTTTAGATAGGCATCTAAAAAAGCAGTTACCGTCCATCCTAATTCTGCTAGTTTGCCACGGAATAAATTTTGATAAAAGAGAACCGGTCAGTGTTGATTGTTGCTCAAAATATTCTTTGAAGGTAACTCCAAGTTGCAAACATTTCATCTTTTGCCATTGTTCTGTAACCGGCTGATAGAATGGCCCGGTTTTAGATAGAGGTGGCAACTCGAAGGGGAACTGTTCAGTTATCGAAGAAAATTTCCTGCTAATCAATTCCACTTCTAGCAATTCACAAATCTAAAATAAAACAAATTTTTCATCGAAAACAATCAAACACCTTCATCTTATATATTAATATGCTAGGATTTTTTTTTGTCCGAATTGATTGAAGAATTGGCAAATCGTAGAGATACGAAAATTGGCATGTAGGTGTAAGATGGTGAATCTAGGATTAAGTTCGAAGATCTAAGCGAAATGTTCACACTTCGCCGAGATAGGTGACAAAATGTGCTGACCAATCAAATTCGATTACTATATATACAGTCAGAGGACAAAAGTATTCGACCACTTCATTTTTATGTATTCGTATCTTACGTTGTAATTGGCATAACATCAACAATATTTCCATTAATCAGAATCAACTGGAACCTTGAGTGTTTGCAGTGGAATCCATACTGTATTTTGAAATTTTTGAGATAATTAGCTCATTAATGAGTTAATGAGCTCATTATCTTTCGCAAAGTGAGTAACAAGAAATCTGCTCGAGATAGAGAGATTTAGACGTTATATTCAGAATCTACACCCCTTAATTACCCCAGGAATTCATTTTTAGAGTGATTGAACATCTCTACTTCCTAATAATTAGATTTTGTGTCGGCACTGCCACCCGAGCCACATTTACTAAGTAGTTTCAATGGCACAATGTGACTGAAGTGGCAGAACCGACACAAAAATCTAATTATTAGGAAGTAGAGGTGTTCAATCAATCTAAAAATGAATTCCTAGGGTAATTAAGGGGTGTAGATTCCGAATATAACGTCTAAATTTCTCTATCTCGAGCAGATTTCTTGTTACTCACTTTGCGAGAGATAATGAGTTCATTAACTCATTAATGGGCTAATTATCTCAAAAATTTCAAAATACAGTATGGATTCCACTGCAAACACTCAAGAGTTCATCTTGTTCCAGTTGATTCTGATTAATGGAAATATTGTTGATGTTATGCCAATTACAACGTAAAATACGGATACATAATAATGAAGTGGTCGAATACTTTTGTCCTCTGCTGTATATATATAGTATATATACAGGGTGGCTCATAAGTTCTGATACAAGCTTCATTAGGTATAAAATTTTTTATACTCAAACAATCTTAGTTATTATAGTCTTTAGAGATCGTAATTCGAATATTTTCAATGGTTTTAAAAGATTTTACGAGTCTAAGACCTGGAACTGTTTTTGTAGGGTGAATTTTATGGAGAAAAAATGTGTCCTGGCACGCAGCGAAAATCGAGAACCAAGATCACTGCTTCTGTAAAAAATGTCTTCATAATCGATGTTCTATGACGATTTAGCACCAGATACATTTTATTCACCATGGATTTATTTCATAAATCCATTGAATTCATTATCAGAAACGAGAGAAGTTATAATTTCACTAGATCAAATTAGGTACATTTAGCAAAATCACCCAAAATTGTTTTTTTCCACATCACCAAAATCTGATCCAAATGGTCCTGTACTGATATAAACATCCTTTAATTCTACAAATTTAGAGTGTTCGAGGAAAATGTGAGAGCCAATTTTTCTTAGAATTTGAATATTCTAGAATGATCATTTGGAAAGCAGTCGGCCCTGATTCTCGATTTTCGCTGCATGCTAGGACACATTTTCCTCATAAAAATCACCATACAAAACATAGTTCCAGGTCTTAGACTCTAAAAATCTTTCAAAATCATTGAAAATATTCGAATACGATCTCTAAAGATCATAATAACTAAGAATGTTCGAGTATAATAAATTTTATACCTAATAAAGCTTGGCACAGAACTTATGAGCCACCCTGTATATATATTGTTGAGCGAACGCGAGAGATTATTCGGACGATAATAGTAGACTATGTATCAAAAAATTAGAACTAACAAATAAGTCATAGGATATAAATGTAGTGAGCTAGAACGAACTAAACTCCTAGTTGAGCTTTACGGCTATGGTTGGTTACTAAACTCATATCATCACCCCCTCCTTTCAGTTCTGCCTGGGATGTTCAGCTGCAGCCGAGGAATGGCTCACTTTACCTGACGGGACCACTTCACCGTAGAACTTTGTTGCAGTGCGTACTCGTCTAGGGTACCGGAAAGATTCCGAGGTGTGCTTTTCGCCTTCACCTCTTGTACTAGTATCTAATGACAAATCGTCCACGCTTTCCCGATACGAATCACCTTGAAGATAGCTTCTTGTTTTCCCCTTCCCATTCGGCGACGAGGGTAGAAGATCTTTCTGCGTCGGGGCTCCCTGGTTCCCTCTGTAGCCTTCCGGGGTATTGAGTTCCACCGCTTCTTTACCCGTAGATTCCAGAAGGGGGATTGTCAGTCTGCTCTTTTCATAAGGTTTACACCTATTGAGGTGGACCCATTTATCCTTCTCAGGCATACTAATCTTGACATCTTCCACACTTCTCTTCAGAACAGTGTATGGTCCCGTGAACTTTTGGTCTAGACATCCTCTGATTTCCTTCCTCTAAAGTACAGTGTCTCCCGCCCTCACTCCTGACTCATTATTTCCTCGGTCGTACTGAGCTTTCGAGGCCCTTGCACTCTTGTCTTGATTATCCCGCGCCATCTCCCATTGCTTACATATATTGGTTAAGTTCCAGTAAAACTCTTCCTGAGTAGTCCCTGGCTTCGGGAAGGTAGGTATCGGAATATCTGTAGGTGCCCGTGGTCTCCGTCCAAAAGTGAGCATATGTTGTGGACATTACTTGATGCGTTGGTGACGCTGTTAAGAAGAAAACTGATTTCTGATTTCTTCGGCCATGATCCGTGTTCCATCTTCCCTTTCGAGGAGTAGGCAGCGTATCGTTTGCTTTACAGTTCCGATACTTCGTTCTGCCATCCCATCCGCCTGAGAGTGGTAAGCCGTGGCGTGGCGTTTTTCAACTCCCAACGTTTCACACATGTTGCGTACTTCCCGACCGTCCACATTGTGGCCTTGATCGATCAGTAATATCTTAGGTACACCATGGCCTCTGTAGATCCATGAACGTTTGAATTCCTCTACAATGGTGTCCGCCGTTTGATTGTGGAGCGGCGCCAGTTCGATGTAATGGGAGAATAAATCTACCATGACCAGTAGGTACCGATATTCACCGTCTCCCCATGTGAGTGTCGCCACATCCATCGCTACTTGCGCTACCTGCCATTTCGGCTTTGCCTTCTGGCATATTACACACCTATTGCAAAATATTTTGACATCTCTAGTCATCCTTGATCAAAAATAGTTTCTCTTCATCATTTGTATAGTTCTTGCTTGGCCAAAGTGAGATCCTTCGTGCGTTTGCTCAAACGCTTCTTTTCTCAGGGTGGTCGGTATCACAATCCGGGTGTCGAAATATAGAGTACCTTCCTTCAGTCCTAGGTGGTTCCCGACGTACTTTAGTTGACCTCGCTCAACCCTTCCTTTAACAGAGAGTTGTTGCTTTGCGTCTCGAATGACCTGGTCTTTCTCCTGCTCCTGAGCTATCCTAGCTGTCCAGTTCTGCATGGAACTAGCGTCTCTTCTCAAAGGCTCCCTCTCCCCGCTTTACTCGAAAATCTTGTCTTCAAAACGCCTTTCCTCAATGACTGCTGGATCCACTGTCAGGCCTGATGCCCGACTCAGATAGTCCGGAAGAATATTGGAGCTTCCAGGTCGGAAGGAGATCGAGTAAGGGATCTCCTCGAGCTCCATCAACCAACGGGAATAGGTACGGCGAGGATCTTTTTGGTTTCGCAGCCATTGCAATGGACAATGATCTGTAATCAAGTGAACCTGGGGCGCGGTCCTTAAGTACAGTTCAAACTTACGTGAGGCTGCGACCAACGCCCATGCCTCCAATTGCCCCGCAGAGTAATTCTCTTGCGACCCGCTAAGTGCTGTAGAAAAGTAACTAATAGTTGTTTGGTCTTTCTGAGAGAGAACTGCTGCCACCCCTCACTCCAAACCCACCGTACCCCTTTCCTGGTTAATGCATACAATGGCTGGGCTATCTGTGCTATTTAGGGATATACGCGCGATAAAAGTTGACGCTCCCCAAGAAACCTTGTAACTGTTTCACAGACGTCGGTCGAGGGAACTGTGCAAGTGCCTCCGCTGAGGACTGTAATGGTTGCCTTCCCTCTCTCGATATGGAGTGACCTAAGAAGTCGACTTGGAAATACCCGAAGTGACACCTTTCCAGGCGTAGCTGTATTCTAGCCTCTTTTAATCTTCTTAACACGGCCTCAATATGTTCCATGTGTCTTTCGAATGAACTTGAAAATATTAAGCAATCGTCTCGAATGACTCAACGAAGTCTAAATTGGCCAAGGTCCTATCCATAAGGCGTTGATAGGTTGCCTGGCTGTTACACAGGCCAAACGGCATAACAAGCATTTCATACTGGCCCCGAGGCGTGTAAAATGCCGTTTTTGTCAATATCGGATTCGTGTACAAGGCACACCAGTACTGGCCACATCTAGCGTAGTGAAGAATCGGGCGCCACTCAACTTGTCTAGTATGTTCTGATGGTTCGGGAGGCTGTCGCATCTTTTTTCGTTAAATCATTTAGACGACGATAATCTATCGCGAATCTCAGTGACCCGTCACGTTTCTTCACCAACACAACGTTGCTCCCCCAGGGCGATTTTGAAGGTCTACACACACCGCTCTCCATCATCTCGCTTACTTACTTCTCTATTTCTCGTTCCCAATTTGGTGGGTATCTTCGTGGCCGCGAACGAACTGGAGGGCAATCCCCGGTATCAATATAATGTTCAACCATGTTCGTTTGTTGTGGGTGTCGGGGGTTAGCGGCAAATCGATCAGAGTACCTGTGCCATAACGCTATTAAGCTATCCCTTTTCGGTTGACTAAACCTCGTATCCACATCAATAGTATCTGGGATTGCCTCTATTGGTGCTAAAGTCTCGCTTCTCAAAGCAGTCTCCGCCCTAAATATGGGGTCTCCGCCGATCATCATGGCATTGATAAGAACGCAAGATGTGCCTAGTCCGATTCGATTCTGGCCGAAATCAAAGGTTACTCGTCCAAACTTATTAGAAATTCCCGGCCAAGCAGTAGAGTTTGTTCCTCGCTGTCCAAGACTTTCACTCTTGTCATCACAGGGATCTCTCCTGCAATTTCTATTTCAACGTCGACGTAGCCCTCTATGTCTACAGGTGCCTTGTTGCAAGTCCTTTGTGCGCAGCTTCTCCATCCGTGCCCTTCCTGTCTGCAAATGTAGCACCTAAAATCTCTAGCTCGTTTCCCGTCACGTGGATATCCTCCGCGCTTTGTCCCAGAGTAACTTGCTGCATTGATTCCTTCGGGTTTACGTCCTTCTAAATCGTTTCCCTCCACTGCAGATGCTTTCGATAAGCTATGGGGAATTATTACAGTCGCCGCTTCATCGGTACTCATTGTTTCATTCACCTGGCTAACCCTTTGGAGTTCGCTCCCTCTCCATCCACCATCGGTAGGCATACCCTTTTCAATTAGGAGGGTTCTTATCTTAACCATGAACGCTCTACCATCCTCGTCGGAGATATCCGGGTCGGAACCCTTTGATTCGAGCCAAGTGCTCGCCGCTAACTCTATCTTCTCTGGTAATTGAGACACCATATTGTTACACGCCTGTTTCGTTGTGTACCTCGAATCCTTTGCTGTCTTCTACACACGCGTGAAGAAATCGTCTACTTGCTCTCCGCAATTCCAGTGCATGTCATAGTATTGCTATTTTTCCTTCCTCCGTAACCGCGTATGCACTAACATCGGCAGTGAAGAGAGGTTCGTACTCCTCAATTGTCTGTTTTTCTCCCAGAGTTGGAATCGTGATCGAGAGAGGGGTCGCCATGGGGATCTTGGACTATTTGTTAGTTATGTTGAGCGAACGCGAGAGCTTATTCGGACAAGATAATAGTAGACTATGTATCAATGAATTAGAACTAACAAATAAGTCATCCTTACTATTAAAACTCGATTATTGTTTGTTTGTGTGTTTGTGTATATATATATATATACAAGCGCGCTTCGCGCTTGCTTGCGCTGCGCGGCTGGCGAACACTTCGCGTCCGTCGGAGGCTCCCTTCGGTCGCCTGGAGTCACATTGGTTAATAATAAGGGAGATACATCTCTAAATATGTCTATTCTACTGTGCTAATCGATATCACTCGAAAAATCACCAAATTTGTGAATTTAAAAATTTTTGATGCGTAATGATGACGTCATAACAAAGTGATGAGTCATCATTTTTTTATGATAGTCGCATCATATGTGAGACATGTTAGTATACAGATTCTATTAAAATTTCAGCCTTCTATCTCCTATAATGGCTGAGTTATGCCCGAATAACTGTGTTGCTTAACTTTTAAAAATGTGACAATGACGTCATAATTCCATGATGAGTCGACATTTTGCTCTGAGCTCAGAACTTACTGGAGCCATAGCCAAAATACTCCCACTATGGTCATAGTAAAATTATTAATATTATTTTCTCGAAGATGAATAAAAGAACGCTAGCATTATTTTACAGGACATCGCTTTACCAAATTTGAATATTTGCATAAATTTAAGATTTACGTATTGTGAAGAACTAAATATATAAAATGCTATAGACCAAATGGATCGTAAAACAGTTTCAACATCCTTTTTATATTAAGCATCTCTTGCTTCTTCTAGCAATTTAAACCCCAATTCTTGTAATTATTATCTGCAATTGAAACTTAGAATCCTTATGCTACTTTGTGGTAATATCGCTCCATTTATCCTTACTATTAAAACTCGATGATTGTATATATATATATATATACAAGCGCGCTTCGCGCTTGCTTGCGATGCGCGGCTGACGGACACTTTGTGTCCGTCGGAGGATCCCTTCGGTCGCCTGGAGTCACATTGGTTAATTATAAGGAAAAATAACATCTCTAAATATGTATGTTCTACTGTGCTAATCGATATCACTCGAAAAATCACAAAATTTGTCAATTTTACAATTTTTGATGCGTAATGATGATGTCATAACAAAGTGATGAGTCATCATTTTTTGATGAAAGTCGCATCATATGTGAGGTATGTTAGTATACAGATTCTATTAAAATTTCAGCCTTCTATCTCCTATAATGGCTGAGTTATGCCCGAATAACTGTGTTGCTTAACTTTTAAAATGTGACAATGACATCATAATTCCATGATGAGTCGACATTTTGCTCTGAACTCAGAACTTACTGGAGCCATAGCCAAAAGACTCCCACATGCCAAAAATCAGCCTTCTGACAAGCTAGTTAAGGTAATTCAACTAATTTTCAGCGAATAATGCAGAAACAACGTAGAGAAGATGTGGCTAAACTCATTGAAACTTCAAAATTTCCAATGAAGGACATTGCTTCTATGTGCGGTGTCACCCTGAAGACGGCCTATAATGTTAAGCAACGAATTTCAGCGGGCGAAAGCATTGAGTACAGGGGTGGAGCTGGGCCTAAAAGGTGTCTCAACAAAGGAGACAGGATCTCACTCTCTCTAAATATTAAACACAATCCCCGAATATCTTTGCGGACGATGCAGAGTAGTCTAAAGGTTTCACAGGGAGTTGATGTGTCGTATTCAAGGGTGAGGAGATGCATCAAAGAGATTTCCTATTCCAAGAAAACTGCCATCAAAGGACCAAATATTACTCCTTCCCATGAAGCATTGAGAGTTTTATGGGCTAAGAAACATAAGTTCATCAATTGGAACAAGGTCTTCTTTACGGATGAGTGTTCCATTTGGCTTTGTGGCGGAAAAGTACAGATGTGGACCAAGGGTACTCAAAAGCCCGTCATCAACATTCCGAGACATTTACCCAAGATCCATATTTGGGGAGGGATATCTACTCGAGGAACTACTCCTGTGCATATTTTTAGAGATAATTTCAATTCTATCGCATATTGTAATGTGATAAATGAATGTTTGACAGAGACAGCAGACCTACTCTATCCAGACGGTTGGAAACTCCAGGAGGATAATTCAAGTATCCATAAATCCAAGCTCTCTGTCTCATACAAAGAGGAACGCGCCATTAGATGCATAGATTGGCCATCCTGCAGCCCTGATTTGAGTCCTATAGATAATTTATGGGCTGTTCTGAAGAAAAGGGTTCTAAACAGGGCTCCTAAGACGATCGAAGATGTAAAAAACTATGTCGATATAGAGTGGGAAACCTTTGATCCAGAATTCATTAGCAACTTCACAAAATCTATGCGTAAGCGGTGCGACCTTGTGATTGCTACTCAAGGCAAAAAGATTAACTATTAAACCATGTCCTATTTAATTGTTACTAAGGGGCCATAGAACCAAAATAAAACTTGAATGAGTGTATATCAACTTGAGTTATCAAATTGCATTGGGTATAATAATTGTAAATAATTATGAAACAGACTGTATGATGCAACTATCATCAAAACATGATGACTCATCCTTTGTTATGACGTCATCATTACTCATCAAAATTTTAAATTTGGGAAATTTGGCGATTTTTCGTGCGATATAGATTATAACTGTAGGACACACATATTTAGAGATGCTATCTCCCTTATAATTAACCAAAGAGACCCTAGGCGACCGAAGGGAGCCTCCGGCGGACACAAAGTGTCCGCCAGCCGCGCAGCGCAAGCAAGCGAAGCGCGCTTGTAGGATATAAATGTAGTGAGCTAGAACGAAACTCCTAGTTAAGCTTTATGGCTATGGTTGGTACTAAACTCACATCAATATATATATATACAAGTGCGCTTCGTTTGCTTGCTCTTCGCGGATGACGGACACTTTGTGTCCGCCGGAGGCTCACTTCGGTCGCCTGGATGTGACATTGGTTATTTATAAGGGAGATATAATCTCTAAATATGTCCATCTTAGTTTTAAAATCGATATCACTCGAAAAAACACCAAATTTGTCAATTTATAAAATTTTGATGTGTAATGATGACGTCATAGCAAAGTGATGAGTCATCTGATAGTTGCATCATATGTGAGACGTGTTAGTATACAGATTGTATTAAAATTTCAGCCTTCTATCTCCTATAATGGCTGAGTTATGCTCGAATAACTCTGTTGCTTAACTTTTAAAAATGTGACAATGACGTCATAATTCCATGATGAGTCGACATTTTGCTCTGAGCTCAGAACTTACTGGAGCCATAGCCAAAAAACTCCCACATGCCAAAAATTAGCTTTCTATGACCGGCAGTTTCTTCAATCAATTCGTTACAGATATATATATACTAGAGCATTCAAAAAGTCTTGCGGGTTATATCACAAAAGTAAGTGTATACACTATAGAGACTAATGTAGTAAATCTTTTATTCAATGTAATCCACTGGCACACACTTTCTCAATCTTTCAACCCACTGAACAAACACTATTCTGTACTCTTCTTCCGGGATGGATTTGAAGTACTGGTATAAAGCAGTTCCGAGTGCTTGTCTCGTGTCATATTCTTTACCCTGGAGATAGATTTTCAACTTTGGAAAGAGCCAAAAATCACATGGAGCTAGGTCTGGTGAGTATGGAGGGTGAGGAAGTAATTCTATCCTCTCGGATGGCAAAAAATTTTTGGTAACCTTGGCTGTGTGGGAACTGGCGTTATCAATCAATAATTTAATACCTCTCATTCCAGCCTTTGGACGAGCCTCATTTACATTTTTAATTAAGTTTGGTAGGATTTTCTGAGTAAATAGGTCGCATTGATAGATTTACCACTCTCAGAAGGTAATTATAATATAATACCGCCACTATTGAAGAAAATTGTATACATTACCTTCGGGTTTCTGAAGTCGGGCCTGGGAACTTGTGCTGGTTTTTCATCTCCTTTCACCCACGATCGCATTTTATATTTGCTATATGGAGTAGGAAACGGTACCCAAGTCTCATCACCAGTTATAATTTCTGATATGCGCCTAGAATCACACTTATTATATTTTTCCAAGAGCTTCTTGGCTGTATTCACTCGGGTGAGCCTTTGTTTCTCACTGAGTATATGTGGGACCCATTTGCCACAAATCGATCGGTAGCCAAGACGATTGCTCAGAATTGAATGAATTGCTCCCGATGACATCTCCATACTATGTGCTATCTGATCGACTGTTAAAAACCTGTCTTCCATCACCATTCTCTCAATTATTGCAACATTATCTGGAGTGCTGACGGATATCGGTCTCCCTGAGCGAGGTAAATCTGCCACATCAGTATCTCCAGACCTAAATCGTGCAGCCCATCGTTCAATGGTGGATCTGGAAGGACAATCCATGCCTAGTATCTCCTGCAACTCATTGTGAATGAGTACGCACTGGATATTGAGTTTTGTTCGAAATTCAATGTACGCTCTCCATTTCAAATTGAAATTATCATCTTTAGAAGCCATTTTCTACAAGTATGCTGAAATAGGTGTGATGTAAAACACTAAAAGATTCTGAGTTATTATTCAATCAGTCTATAATTTGGGACATTTAAAGATAAAAAAATTTTTTTATATCAATAGTT
Organism: Aphrocallistes beatrix; assembly: GCA_963281255.1. Lineage (NCBI taxonomy): Eukaryota > Metazoa > Porifera > Hexactinellida > Sceptrulophora > Aphrocallistidae > Aphrocallistes > Aphrocallistes beatrix. Next base: position 2,527,955 of record OY725495.1, read on the forward strand.
GTTTTTCTAATGGACCATGAGCATTACTATTTCCTATTCTGCTGCTTTACTGCGGTATTACAATCACTCTATTTTCAACCATTATTTCGTTTATATTATTTCCTGTTACTATTTTTTGATAATTTTTACTTTTTGTTCATTTTTTCAAAATGAATGTGTCTGACTACGGGTTAGCCATGCGTTCTAAGGCAATCGGGATGATAGAATCAGGAGTACCTAAAAAAGAGGTAGCCAAAAGGCTTAATGTGGATATCGTTCGGTTCGAAGATGGTCACAATCCAATAATTCGGGAGTTTCACTGGAAACCAAGGGGCGGTCTGGACGTCCGCCGATTTTAGACCGTGTGAGCAAAATTGTTATTGCTAAATCTCTCAGCAAACGACTCCAGTCAACGAGGAAAATCGCAAAGAAACTGCGAGGAAAAGGCTACACTATTTCTCCAACTACTGTTTATAGGCATTTGAAGGACCATATCGGTGCGAGGTCTTACAAACGTCCAAAAAGGCCACGGATTACCGACAGGATCAAAGAAAAACGACTTTCTTTCGCCCTAGCCCATCAGCATTGGACTGTTGATGATTGGAAAAAGGTTTTGTGGTCGGATGAGTCCCCCTTTGAGTTGTTTGCATCCCCGAATCCACAAAATGACCGCGTTTGGGACAAAACCAGCGAAAGATTAGAGCCTGTCTTCAAAGTGAAATTTCCAGCGAAGGTCATGGTATGGGGTATGATGTCCCATTCTGCTGTTTCGGAACTGCACATAGTCCCTCAAAAGCAAACTGTAAATGGTGCTTACTATCGGGATCATATTTTAAAGAGGACCTGTGTTGATGCAATTCGAAGAAAGCGTAAAACAGGTGGTATTTGTGAGAGGGCTATGCTACAGAACATGTCAAATTTTCTGTTCATGCAAAACGGTGCACCAGCTCACACTGCTAATTTGACTCAAGCATGGTGTTCAAAGAACTTTCCAAGATTTTGGAAGAAAGGTGAATGGCCAGGTAATTCTCCCGACCTAAATCCTTACTATTAAAACTCGATTATTGTATATATATATCTCTGTGACGAATTGATTGAAGAAACTGCCGGGGGCAGAAGGCTGATTTTTGGCATGTGGGAGTTTTTTGGCTATGGCTCCAGTAAGTTCTGAGTTCAGAGCAAAATGTCGACTCATCATGGAATTATGACGTCATTGTCACATTTTTTAAGTTAAGCAACACAGCTATTCGGGCATAACTCAGCCATTATAGGAGATAGAAGGCTGAAATTTTAATAGAATCTGTATACTAACATACCTCACATATGATGCGACTTTCATCAAAAGATGATGACTCATCACTTTGTTATGACGTCATCATTACGCATCAAACATTTTAAAATTGACAAATTTGGTGATTTTTCGAGTGAAATCGGTTTTAAAACACTAAGATGGACATATTTAGAGATGTTATCTCCCTTATAATTAACCAATGTCACCTCCAGGCGACCGAAGGGAGCCTCCGGCGGACACAAAGTGTCCGCCAGCCGCGCAGCGCAAGCAAGCGAAGCGTGCTTGTCCTATTTAAAATCAATGGTCAATTCTTTCAGATAGGCTAGATGAAATGGGACAAATATGCAGAACTGAAGATCTAATTTCAAGACTCAAAGTAGCATGGTCCAGCATTGATCCGAAAATTCTGAACAATTTAGTTGAAGGAATGCCTAACCGAATTGCGCAGGTTATAGAGAGTAATGGTGATTATCCTTACTATTAAAACTCGATTATTGTTTGTGTATATATATATTTATATCTGTAACGAATTGATTGAAGAAACTGCCTTGCACAGAAAGCTGATTTTTGGCATGTGGGAGTCTTTTGGCTATGGCTCCAGTAAGTTCTGAGCTCAGAGCAAAATGTCGACTCATCATGGAATTATGACGTCATTGTCACATTTTTAAAAGTTAAGCAACACAGTTATTCGGGGATAACTCAGCTATTATAGGAGATAGAAGGCTGAAATTTTAATAGAATCTGTATCCTAACACGTCTCACATATGATGCAACTATCATCAAAAAATGATGACTCATCACTCTGTTATGACGTCATCATTACGCATCAAAAATTTTATAATTGACAAATTTGGTGATTTTCGAGTGATATCGATTTTAAATCTAAGATGGACATATTTTGATTTGATATCTCCCTTATAATTAACCAATGTCACTCCCAGGCCACCGAAGGGAGCCTCCGGCGGACACGAAGTGTCCGCCAGCCGCGCAGCGCAAGCAAGCGAAGCGCGCTTGTATTCATAAATAATACAATCTATTCGTGCACAATTTTCGTTTATTTTCTTTGATTTTGGTAGTGGCCACGACTTATGAAACACCCTGTAGATTAATGTATAAAAGCGCGCTTCGCTTACTTCCGCTGCGCGGCTGGGAGCCTTTTGGCTATGGCTCCAGTAAGTTCTGAGCTCAGACGAAAATGTCTACTCATCATGGAATTATGACGTCATTGTCACATTTTAAAAAGTTAAGCAATACAGTTATTCGAGCATAACTCAGCCATTATACGAGATAGAAGGCTGATAATTTAATAGAATCTGTATACTAACATACCTCACATATGATGTACCTATCATCAAAAAATGATAACTCATCACTCTGTTATGAAATCATCATTACTCATCAAAATTTTAAAAATTGATAAATTTGGCGAGTTTTCGTACGATATAGATTATAACAGTAGGACAGACGTATTCAGAGATGTTATCTCCCTTATAATTAACCAATGTGACCCCAGGCGACCGAAGGGATCCTCCGGCGGACACAAAGTGTCCCCCAGCCGCGCAGCTCAAGCAAGCGAAGTGCGCTTGTATACTATATTTCTAATAGGAGAAAACCTTCATTAAATAATGATGATTCATCCCTTATTTATGACGCCATTATTACGTATCAAAGACTTAATAACTGACAAATTCTGTGATTTTTCCAGTGATATCGATTATAACAATAAAACAGGCGTATTTAGTGATATTATCTACCTTATACTTAATCAATGTAATCTAGGAGTCCAAAGGGTCCCTCCGGCAGACACAAAGTGTCCTCCAGCGCGCAGCGCAAGCTAACGAAGCGCGCTTATTATTATAAATTAGGAAGTCATATTTTGGGAATCCATTGATCATTTTGGCTGTCTTCAATAATTTGTGGAATGTGAGTTATGTTGTTTTACATATGTTTTTCATTTTTATGCATAGTTTTCCACAAAACTAAGTATCATGCTTAATTTATTTTGGTATAATTGCTTATACTTAATTTTTACTTAGTCTTCAATAAAAACTAAGTAGTTATACTTGGTTATAAGCAAAACTAAGTAATAATGCTTAATCTTTGTTTTACTCGTAATTCATGATAAATTAAGTTTACGTATTTCTCAAGCATGCTGTAGATAATTTCGTTTTGCTTTGGATCAAGGTCGATCTTTCAATATTTAGTACATATATTGAAATCGAAGAAGATATTGAAATTGAATTCCATGATTTACGACAAGTGGTCAAGAAATTCGCTATTCAGTAATAAAAGGTTGTTTTATTTAGTAAGTGTACTGAGATAACAACATAATTAAAAATGTATTTAGTTTAGTCTTTATCCTGCTGGCAAAATGAAAGTAAGGATGGGAAATATTGCTCTTGATACGCATGCGGTATTTGAGCTGTCGAAGATTAGAAAGGATGTAGTGGATTCGTTTGCATCCTTGAAGGCGTGTTTCCTATCATCGCAATCAGTCTATTCTGATTGGAGATTAATACTTGTATATCCTAATAAACTATCTACAATACGATCCATTTACAACGAATGCTCTCGGTGAATGTATCCATTCTAGACTCGATTGCTTTGAGAATCTCACCCTTTTTCAATTCATTCTCCAAAATGTTTTTCTTGACACTATCGGTCCCAGAGTCGCTTAGCTTTCTCTTCTTTGGAGGATGAATGTCAAGTTCCACCAATTCTGAACTAGCAGTTTGTGGACAACACGATCGAAACTGAACTGCAACTGGACTGGGGAGCATCTCAATATCACTACAAAGGCTATTAGACGACAACATGGAAATGCCTAGGCCGCCAGTTATCCCTTCAAAATAATTATCTTCCTTTAATAGACTTTATTCTAGTTCCATTTCTGCTTGTTCAGCGTCTGTGGGTCCACCACCTGTCTTTTTTGCTGCTGATAATAAAAGATTGGTTTATACTTAACTAAGACGTTGCACCATTTTTTTACACATCATCCTTGCTCCTAATGGTTCCATGATCTCGTGAAATTGTACGAGCAATTCCTCCCATGGTGCTTCATTGTCACTTGAGGTTAGTTTCGAACTGAAAGCGCCGAAGCGTGTAGACTTGTTTTCCAATACTACTAAATCAACTAATGTAGTAATTTCATCGTTCGAAAAGTTTTGGCTCGAGTTTTAATTGTAGACATATTTGTAGTTTCTTGATGTCCTTTTGATATTATTTTCTACTTAAATTAAATGAGCTCATGGTGTCAATAATTTATACAATTTTCTGTTTTTATATTTTATAATTGTAATTGTGATTAATCATCTTTCAATTTACGTGAACCTATCAGTATGACATGTTACTGTACTGAATGCTTAATTAGAGTGAGTGTTCGGAATAATATCAAAGTGAAACCAAATGTTTTAAAACGTAGTAATGATCATGAGTTACTAGGTTCAAGCAGAAATACCAAATCTAAATCATTAAACATTAAATACACATCTTTTATATTGATTTTCGAGATTAAGTCTCATCAGACTTCGACTTAAAAGATACTTAAATTTGCATAAAAAACTGAGTAAATACTAAGTATATACTAAGCATTGTACTTAAACTTGTATTTACTTAGTTTGGCTTCTTGAATATAAACTTAGATTTTGAAAACTACCTAATGGAAATACTTAGTTTAGGATTATTTTCTCTGTAAAATCTAAGTATTTACTTAGTTCAAGTATATGTTTAAGTTTGCGAAGTTTAGTGAATAAAGCCCCAGGTATGAAAACCACATAACTCACATTTCACACATAGTTGAGGTCAGCCAACATGACCAATGGATTCCCAAAATATGACTTCCTATTTAACAATAATACACTTCCAATGTCTGACATGAGTGGATTACGATTTGTCATTGATCCACCATGGAATCGAATTTAAAAAAGTAGGAGAGTCGACAGTTCATAGTATTAAGTACATATCTATGGTCTAAATAAACACCAAAATATACTAAATTAACACAAAAAAAAGTCCAAACAAGCGAGGAAAAAATTTAGACCCAATATGTATCTAGGGGCAGTGGAAAAGTCGCCGGAAAAATAATTTTTTTTTCCATTAAATCAAATTTGTAGAGATTCTTTAGGTTGATGAATCATTTAAATCAGTTTATTCTGTCCTATAATTGTTAGAATGTGTGAAATTTATCTAATTTAATATAATTTTAAGACTTAACAAGCACGCTAAGACTGAAGTTCTCACATGTTCTTTGGTAGAGCGTGAAAAAGAGGAAGCATTTATCTGGGTCTTGTGAACTCTACAGCCTTTCTGTATCCACATAAGATTGTCATCACAGATGGCGACCAGGCTATGGCTGCTGCAATATACACAACATATCCATGTACCATTCACCTCCTTTGCACGTTTCACATTGGTTAAAATATTGTTAAGCATATAAAACTCTTTTCTGCCGTCAAAACCAAAACTTACGCAAAAGTTTGCTTGAGTTTTCAGTGTGCTTTAGTGGAACATATATAAAAGACAGAACTCTAAATCTTGTTGTAGTTCTTTGAAATTACTGAACTTATTCCCCAATTTATTAAATGCTTTGCCGATTTTCCTAACTTTGCCATTGGAGAGTCGCAACAGTAGAGAGATCCATGTTACTTGAGATCAACCATTGGGCAGGAATGACATTGCTCTTTAGCTTTGCTTTCAATAGTGACTAATATTACCTAAATATTATATTATGATGACATCATCAGTTCTTTTTCTGAAGTTTAAAAAAGCCTCCACAAGTAATAACGATGATTTTGCTGGGAATTGTGAATTATAATATATTTAGGATAGTTATGAGTTGATTCAAGAGTAACCAATCATTGGAATCATTGCAATTGGTGAAAATGTATGTCAAATAATGATCAATATCTATTATTTCACTTAATAGATAATATGCAATATATTATTTGATTCTGTAAAATGGGATCCCATATAGACATGGGCTCCCAAATAGACATGAACCTATCTTGCCTCGGTAGGCAGAAGATCCATTTCAATTGTAAAGTAAATTATTGAAAGCTATAGAGAAAATAACCTGAAAAAAGATAAAAAAATAGAACCCTGATATAAAACACAGGAACAATACTCAATCCCAGAGAAATAGCGTGCATCGAATAAACTAAAATGAAATTTCGTGGTTACATGGGCTAAAAATAATATTAATTGGCTTAGCAAAAATAGACATATAATTATTAGCAGCATTTAGAATTTGTAGAAAGCATTTATTATAAAAATGTGAAAGAAGACATACATTATATCCTCCGAAATGCGGCTCGAAGGAGCACCACCTACTCGTATTAGTCTCGTATCTACGCCATTTACCTTTCTGTAATATCTGTAATATAAGAGATGTTTAACATTTTAGACTTTGCCAGATTATGTTGCCAAATTAAAAGCATCGCCGATATCTAGCGGCTAACGCCGCTGGATATAAGCCCCGACGATTTTTGGAATAACCTCCTTGTTAATAGAACACGGCAAAACTGATCATATTTAAAAAAATGAAATAATACTAAAATAAGATGAAATAATACTAAAATAAGTCGCATTTCTCTACATCAACAAATGTCTATTGTACAACTGGGGACAAAAGTTTTAATAATGTAATGTTTCATTATTTCACATACAAACTGTAATAAAATGAGTCGATTCATGGAGAGGTTTACTTCTAAACGGTTCCCAAAGTGGTACCCAACGTTCGCCGCCAGAGCGCCCCCATTTGGACCTGCAGCGATATTGATGGCCCCAAAAAGTGATTTCCAATTTTATCTGATGAATATGTATTATTCCAGATAATTCCTAAGTGATCAAATGGCCCCATACATTGAGTCCTGCGGCCCCACATGGGGCCGCGGACGACCAGTTGGAGCCACTTCTAAATGGTAAGGATACAGCTAATCGGATTCCAGATTCGAATAATACAAATTCAAATTAGAAACAAATTTTAAATTTTCTAATTAAGGTTTACCTTTCCTGTAACAGCTAACTTTTAACTTTTGACTTCTTCATCGATTACTTAATCATTAATTCCTAATTATCTATAACAAGCGCGCTTCGCTTGCTTGCGCTGCGCGGCTGGCGGACACTTTGTGTCCGCCGGAGGTTCCCTTCGGTCGCCTGGGGTCACATTGATTAATTATAAGGGAGATAACATCCCTAAATACGCCTGTTCTACTGTTATAATCGATATCGCACGAAAAATAATCAAATTTGTCAATTTTGAAATTTTTTGATGTGTAATGATGACCTAATAACAGAGTGATGAGTCATCATTTTTTGATGATAGTTGTATCATATGTGAGATATATTCATATATACAGTCTATTAAAATTTCAGCCTTCTATGATAGCACTTAAAACGGCTGAGTTATGGTCGAAAAACTGAAATTTCTAATTATAAAAAAGGTGACAATGACATCATAATTCCATGATGAGTCGAAATTTTGGTCTGAGGTCAGAACTTAGTGGAGCCATAGCCAAAAGACTCCTACATGCCAAAAATCAGCCTGGCAGTTTCTTCAATCAATTCGTTACAGTGATATATATATATACATATATATATATATATATAGTATATATATATATATATATATATATATATATATATATATATATCACTATTCGTAAAACACGAAACCGGGGTCATTTCATGCCCCCAATTAGTGAGCTATTCCATCATCTATTAGAACAGCTATTGATACATCTTTTTTGAAATTTCTACCGTTGGAAAAAATTATTTGCCTTTGTTATGCCCTTTTTCTCAATTATGGGACCATTTTAAAAAAAGTCCGATTTTTTTGATTTTTACGATTTCAACCGTTCTGTTTCAGAATTTGCTGTTTTTTAAAATTTGAAGTTATAGTCTATTGCATAAGTAATCACTGCAAAATATTATGTTCATACTACTTAGACTCAATGTAGCATGTGCGTTCAAAATCCGAAATATCTATTTTTGGACACACAATCCTTGTATCGCAACTATCAAATGTAAAGCCTCCCCCTTATAATATTATCTAACCAGTTTTTAGTAGACACTGTATGGAAGTTTTTAAGCGCAAATTAGAATGCTTACATAAATACTTCGTTATTCAATAGCTCATTCAATGTGCTGTCTGGTAACTAAGCAACAATTGGAATATCACTTCATTAGGTATATGTATGTTATTGACTAATAGATTGATGCTGACATAATATTGAACTGAAAGTTTATCACGACAGTAGAGTTTAGATATCTGTATCTTCAATATAGTTCAAATGAAGTAAACTGTAGTTCACAGTAGTTCGCGGCAATCTTCTCTCCCCGCTTATATAAAAGTTATTGAATTTCGCAAAATTCTGATGGCCGCTCTCTAATACTTGTTCCGAAAAGTAACCCAGTCCTAAAAGTTCTTCCTCTGGTGTTTTATTCATATTGACAGTGATGAGATAGTTTCGGAGATGGTAAAAAAGAAAATGTATCTTTGGAGTTGGTCTGGTAAGCTCTCTAACACGTTTCCTTATTTTGTCAATATCTTGAAATTGATCTTGCTCTTGTATAGCCATTTTTTCTACCTCTTCGCGCATTTTGTTGAATTCATTTTGGAAGATTTCGATTGAACTTTCCCAATTCGCTTTCAACTCTTTACCGCATACAGAATATACCAGTTTGTTGCTGCTTCCATAACTGGTATGAGGGGTTTCATGATCGAAAAGATATCTAAATTGATCTTCCCCGAATTTTCTAGGATGCGGATGATAGCTCTCCCGGTGTAACTACCCCCGTGATACTGTTTCGCAGGACCAACAAGCGGTTCAATCCATTCTAATTCAAGTTTTCTGAAATTTTCTTCCCCAAGCAGTTTTCGAGCTAGCCGATCGACAAACTTTTCACGGAGGCCAAGTTGAGCATGGACAGCTGCTATCGGAAAGGCTAGCTTTGGATCATCAAACTTTAGAAGCGGGAGGGTTGAAATTCCGAAGCATTCCTTGGCATGTTTTGAATTGGAGGCATAAACCTCCTCAAATTTGTTGGCCATACTCTCAAAATGGTCCAAATTTCTCATAAAGCCTTCCTCTTCAGATGTCCAGCAGTACGTGCAGTATGGGCACGGATATTTTGCTGCACCTCCAAGTAAACCGCATATCAAATTTATCACCTTGAGATCCGAGGTAAATACGTTCTCAGGCCTTGTCAAATCAATAGAGGGGAGTAGTTTTAGGATTTTACGTAAATTATCTCTTGTTTCCGGAGCCTTCGTTATAGCAACAACCAGGCATCCTTTTACGCTGTCCTTGTACTGTAACCCATGTGTGTTATAAAACTACTTTGAGGTATCCTATCCCATGATCCAATCCCCAACGATACATTTGCGACGGTCTCGAACGAGAATCTTCAGCAAAGTTTATCAACGATTCGATATTAATACAATAAACGACCTCTGTTTCCTTTTCGATGTAACCACTGGATTCATCATCACTACTGGATACCCTGTGCTGTAATTTTTTTGTACTTCAGAAAATATCGGGGAAATTTGGTCAGCGTTGGTAAAATACTTCGGGGACCAGCTGTTTTTATCCCACAAGCTTTCATCCAATTACAGAGCTTTCGAAGGGATTCAATTGACAAAGAAATTTCGCTCACTAGTCGTAATAAGTCTTCTTTGGTTATGGAAGGCGATTCAAATGGTTTTCCATAGCGCCCGTTAAGAAGACGTATCTTCAAAGTGTGCATTTCAAATTCTGGAGAATTATCTTCAACTGCTCTTTTACGTAGTAAAGCCGCAACTACCTCTTCATCAATACCCTTTTTCTCCAGAAGCTCAACTGTATTTTCAATTAAGTTGACACGACTGCAGACGTGACCAACCTTTTGGGGAGATAAACAATGTTTGCGAACTTCTTGTTCATCAGGAGTTGACCAGCAAACTCTTTTCATGGGTGGTGATAGGTTCGCACTTGTAATCTCACTAGGGTGATCAGAAATTAGACCCTTGGATGAATTATGTTCAATTATTGGCCTACCTACTTCACCAGTGTAGGTCTCGCAAATTGAGCAACCAATTCCTGAGTGTTTAGTCGTCACTTTGCGAGGAATTGAATGTGAACCTAATGATGCCAATTTGGGGACGCGACCTTTCAAAATTGAAGATGCACAGCCTTTACAAATATGTTGTGGATAAAAACAAAGGTTAGACTCGTATTCATAATCGATTCCATATGCATCTCTTACTGCTTCGATTAGCTTCTCAATAAAATTACGTGGATTGTCACGGGTCTTTCTCTGTAAACAGATTCTGCATCGGTTTTCAATTGCTTGTACGTGTTTTTAGTAGTCATTCATTATTTAGAGATAATATAAATTCCTGAAATAATTTATTGTTCAATATTGTATTATTCTAGTACATATAATGACATTGTATACTACTAGATTAGAAACATAGAATACCATTAGAATGGGTGTATCAATGATAACTGATACGTGTGACATCAACATTCCAATATAATTGGAATGTAGTTTGTGATAAAGAAAACAAGATTATTGAATCCTCGTTTTAAAATTATATCGTATGCATCAAGCAAACCACAAAAATTCGTAATTTAAATTTTAGGTTTTTCTTAGTTACCAAACTGCACATTGAATGTGCAATTGAATAATGAAGTATTTATGTAAGCATTCTAATTTGCGCTTAAGAACTTCCATACAGTGTCTACTAAAAACTGGGTAGATAATGTTATGAGGGGCAGGCTTTACATTTTGATAGTTGCGATACGAAGATTGTGTGTCCAAAAATAGATATTTCGGATTTTGAACGCACATGCTACATTGAGTCTAAGTAGTATGAACATAATATTTTGCAGATGATTACTTATGCAATAGACTATAACTTCAATTTTTAAAAACAGATTCAAATTCTGAAACAGAACGGTTGAAATCGTAGATCAAAAAACTCGGACGTTTTTTTAAATGGTCCCATAATTGAGAAAAAGGGCATAACAAAGGCAAATAATTTTTTCCAACGATAGAAATTTCAAAAAAGATGTATCAATAGCTGTTCTAATAAATGGAATGGCTCACTAATTGGGGGCATGACATGACCCCGGTTTCGTGTTTACGAATAGTGATATATATATATATATATATATTTATATATATTTATATATATTTATATATATACACAAACAAACATTCATCGAGTTTTAGAAGTAAGGATAATCAACCAGCCACATTATGCCACTATCACTCATTTTAAATACTCGACATTATGACAATTAATTACCAATGGTGTTTCAGGCTGATATGAAAATCATTATTTAGTAATTTATTAGATATGTTCTACTATGACTAATTCGAATGTCTAGATTTCAAATCTGAAATCAGACTTTAGTATCTCTTTGAATTTGAAGGTGTTGCCCTGCATGAATAGATCTAATTTAACACTATTTGTATGGGAAAGAATCAAGTGTTCAAATACTTTTGTCCGGTTGGTGTTTATCGAATTTTCAATTTAATTTGTTTCATTTTGAATACTACTTAATTAAGGTTACAGACCCTCGAAAAATTAAAGCCTTAACATGACCGACGCCATGTTTTATCGGCAGTGGGTGTCTTTAGAGGGATTTCTCTGAAAGTGCGTGTCGATTTATGGAGGGATACATATTGTATAATATGATAAAGCAGTACGCAGTGAGTGTCTGGACACCTAGGACACCCCCGGTGGCGCCGGCCCTGCTTAGTTCAACCAATGTAATACTGTTTATGGATAGTACTAGTTAGTATAATAATTAATGCATAATATAGTTTCAAACTAGAAATAAATTTGATGTTATCGTCACTCAAAGTCTAAATCCTATGCAAAACCCGTAGTTGTGCCAGTTGGAATAACTATATTATTGGCTAGGATCGGGTAGATTTAACTATTCTATTATCATTATTAGTGATTGACAGAGCTAGTAGCAAAGCTATTTTAATCAATTTCAACTCAATTTCAAATTTTTTTTGATGATGAAAGATATTTTTATCATGTCAAGTTTTTGAGCAAGATCATTTACAGTTTTATACTTTTATTTTATTCGAAAATCCTCCTCCGATGCTATCCTAATCAGACCATTTTGCATGTTTTTACATGTTTGCGCTTAAATATGATTATCTTTTGAGTTGATTCTACGGATGTGAGCCAATTGATAATTTATTTTAGCCAATTATTAATAGATTTTGAATGAGAAAGGCTAGATTTCACCTACTGTAATCACCTAAATAGTCATTGGATTGACAAAATATTCTCGGATTATTCAGACTTCCTATGATGATATAAGAACAAAATTACAATATGTTTGGATTTGACAGGGTATTTTTAAAATTTTGGGTCTGTCACATAAACCAATAATTCTCGAAATCAATCAATGAGGCATTTTCCGCACTTAAAATAAATAATCGTGCTCTAATTGCTTTAAGAAATACAAGCGTTTTTTCAGCCTTCATTAGAGCGATTAGCAAACACTTTTTGTAAATATATTAGTTCAGCCGGACCGACTCCTCCTGCCCTTGCGTAGTAAAAAGGTTAAAATATTGACTGCATAGTTCTAAAGATATGTAATTCGCAATCCACATCCCTAAAAACCCCAGGTCGAAAGTTGAGAGCTAATATCTAGTATATGTTTGAGATTTATTTACTTTATATTTAATCGAAAAGCGATGCAGTGGAACCTCCATAATCCGACATTCAATGGGAGACGAAAAAAATGTCGGATTAGCAAATTGTCGGATTATCGAATAACCTCCATAATCCGACATTTGTTGAAAATCAGCAAAATTTCGGATTATAGAGGTAAAATAACCCCTCCATAATCAGACATTTTTTGATAGACGAATAATTTGTCGGATTATGGAAGTAAAATAACCTCCATAATCCGACATTATTTGATAGACGAAAAAATTGTCGGATTATACAGGTCGAAATTGCATTACTGGAAAATCATTAAATTGTCGGATTATAGAGGTTGTTTTCTATAGAATAACGATCCGTGAACAGAAATAATGTCGAAATACGGAGGTTCCACTGTATTGGGAATCTACACCCTTAAAAACTCGATCCAACTTTTGGTACATAATTACTAGCATATTTTTCAAAATTCGTCAAAAGATGTGAGAACATACACAATCTTTTTTGTTGCATTACAATATTATAAAATCACACATGTATACCAAGTTGGACAAGGTTTTGAGACTCATATATTTGGATATAAGCTTAACCATAGCCTACTGTATATAAGGCCTCACAGTAACTTGACTAGGGATGCGTTAGAAGATGGTTGAACTAATACATGAGCTGCCTTAAATCATTAACAAAGCACAATAGAGCTTAGGAATGTATTACCAGCATATATAAATATGGTGTCAAAGTACCCATATCCATTGTTAAAATTTAGATTAGTCATTATATGGTTGCGCAATAGGTTATATTTTTGACAAGTTGATTTTCGTTTAAGGGCACTTCTAAGTGTTTTTATTAAAAGATTATTCGCATAGAACTGAGATGTGAATGGGTTATTAATACGATAATTTTGGATTTTTTTAATGAAATGTTGCTACATTCTAGTGTTGCTATGGAAACGTGTTTGGGTCATTTGGGGTTGTATCTTGAAAACCGCGATTACTAGACATTCAAATGAAATTCCTTTTGATAGCCAATAGACTATCCTATTAAGTGGTAATATAATTTCGACGTCTAAATTCAATGGTTTACGAGATATCGACAAATTACAAAATGTGACCTATATGATAAATTGTCTAATAACTCGTAAACCATTTAATTTAGACGTCGAAATTATATTACCACTTAATAGGAAATAGTTTATTGGCTATCAAATGGAATTTCATTTGAATGTCTGGCTATCGCGGTTTTCAAGTTACAACCCCAACTGACCAAAATACGTTTCCATAGCAACACTGGAATGTAGCAACATTCCATGAAAAAATCCAAATTTTTTATTAACCCATTCACATCTCAGTTCTATTCGAAAAAATTTGTAATAAAAACACTTGCCCTTAAACGACCTCTGAAAATCACAAAATTTGTCACAAATATAACCTATTCCGCAATCATATGGTGACTAATCTAATTTTTAACAACGGATATGGGTACTTTGACACGATATTTAGATATGCTGGTAATGCATTCCTAAGCTCTATTCTGTTTTGTTAATGTTTTAATGCAGCTCATGTATTAGTTCAACCTTCTTCTACCACATCCCTAGTCCCAAATCCGCAAATTACTGTGAAGCCTTATATACAGTAGGCTATGGCTTGACCTTGAATCTTATATCAGGGCCGGCGCCACCGGGGGTGTCCTGGGTGTCCAGACACCCACTGTGTCTTGTTTTATCATATTGTACAATATAGTATATCCCTCCATAAATGGACACCCACTTTCAGGGAAATCCCTCTTAGGACACCCACTGCCGATAAAACATGGCGCCGGCTATGTATATATATACTAATAGCACTTAATAGCATATATTAATAGCACTATTGGTATATTAGTTCCCTTCAAAATATATAATTATTTGCTTTGGAATAAAATGTATTCGGTTTCGCAAGAAAGAAACTATCTAGTGAAGTCGAGACTATTTGACATTTACTATACTGTATACTGTACATTGATTTTGAGCAATTCTTTTTGACCGGCACTGTATATATATATATATGGGTCTCCCAAAAATTCCAAAATTGAAATATTTGGATGCACACTCTTCTAATAGTTAACATTGATCGCCAAGTATGCATTATAAAGATTTCAAGCAATTTAGAGATGATTTAGTCGTCGCGCAAAGAAGGCTCCTCCTGATGCAGATTACTATAATGGGATATGTCCGATTTGAAGTTGTACAAGGCGTGCTTCTGATATTCAAATATACAGTAACTGTATTTTGTGATTTTTGGGGTGATTTTATATCAGCTAATAATACATTTTAATGACTTAAAAGCTACCGATTCGGAGATATTGGTGAAAACAGTTGCGACCATTCTTCGTCATTGAAATTATTAAGGGTCGTTTTCACCAATATCTCCGAATCGGTAGCTTTTAGGTCATTAAAATGTCTTATTAGCTGATTAAGGATACCGCCCTCGAAAAACTTTGCCTGGCGTCAAAAAAGGCAAATTTTTTTATTGTTAATTTCATTGTATTACTGAGCAGTCTGGTCTACCATCTGATAGTACTAGTTGGACGGTATTTATTTTGATTTTAATGAGTTGTTTAGCGTTACGAAAATTTGAAAAATTATTTGAGGTTTTTGACGCATTCACCAATTAGTTTTTAACTTATTTGATATTTTTTTAATGCTATGGACCTTAACATTGTTTTGGCCCCTTTGGAGATTATATAGCACAAATATTTTGAAGAAAGGTCAAATAAAATCCGAACAAAATAGCTCTATAAGGAAGTTCATTTATATAATGCTCGGGAAATCGCCTGTTTGATATCAAATATTTAGCGATCATTGGATCAAAAATAAAATTATGATCGTTTCAAAAAAAAATTTGTTCGGATCCGACCATTTGTTCGTGATACATCGCTTATTATAGGTAAAGTTCGGGCATAATATCTCTCTATGGTCTCGAAAGAGGCCGATGTCATATCTTAAAAGCTATTAAAGATATACAATCCTTACTATTAAAACTCGATTATTGTGTATGTGTATATATATATATCTGTAACGAATTGATTGAAGAAACTGCCGGTCATAGAAAGCTAATTTTTGGCATGTGGGAGTATTTTGGCTATGGCTCCAGTAAGTTCTGAGCTCAGAGCAAAATGTCGACTCATCATGGAATTATGACGTCATTGTCACATTTTTGAAAGTTAAGCAACACAGTTATTCGAGCATAACTCAGCCATTATAGGAGATAGATGGTTGAAATTTTAATATAATATGTATACTAACATACCTCACATATGATGTAACTATCATCAAAATATGATGACTCATCACTTTGTTATTACGTCATCATTACTCATCAATATCTTAAAAATTGATAAATTTGGTGATTTTTCGTGCGATATAGATTATAACAGCAGGACAGACGTATTTAGAGATGTTATCTCCCTTATAATTAACCAATGTGACCCCAGGCGACCGAAGGGAGCCTCCGGCGGACACAAAGTGTCCGCCAGCCGCGCAGCGCAAGCAAGCGAAGCGCGCTTGTCTATTATAATCTTAAATGAAGGATATATACGAAAATATATATAAGTTCCTCAAACAATCCTTTGTCAAAAAATAAATATTTCTCGACTTATCATTGATTTGATTGTCATACAAATTCTATGGAGAACTTTGAATAGTATATTAGAAAATGGCGAATCTAATCATGAAATATGTATCTAAATGTGTCTATTATGCTGAATAATGAACACAATTGTCGTTAATAATGTGTACAGAAAGATTGGAGAATCTTTGATAATTATTTTGAAAGTTCTGGTCTTAGACCTCCCAGATTCGGTTAAAAACCCCATTTAGTGTCCGAAAAGAGATATCTCTCTATCTCAATATAGGCCCAAATTTTAGTTCTCACTTCCTAATATACGTACTTTTTATGAGGGTACATAATTGATTCATTGATAATAATTGCACCACATCCTCTAGGATGTAAGTTAACTAAAAGTCGTAGACTTTCGCTCTAACTTCCTAATATACTTTTTGGAAGTTCTTTATTAATTCTAAACTGATGGATTATAATTCGTAGTGCTTGGAATATGAATTATTATTCGTAGTGCTTGGGATATGAATTCTAATTATCTCAAAATATTTGGAGATAGGGGCCTCAAGGAAATATCATCAGTATAAATGCGAATAAATGCCTGTGAGTGCTTTTGTTCATTTTTAATAACTCATTTACCTTGTTCTTAACGTCTCAGCTTAAAATCTCTATATCTCAGGACTTTAAAATTTTAAAATTAACCGTCTTTACAAAATTTTAGTCAAAATTGGTTTGAGATAAAGGTTTGAAAATTTCAAGAGTTGTTCCATTTCATTAGGCGATGAACGTAGGATCACTTTATTTTCGATAACTTATAACTTGGTGATTTTATTCCTGATTTACAAAAAAAAAAGACATTTTTCGCCGTTTTTGGCACTTTTTTTCTGACAAATAAAATTTAAAGTTTTTGTCATTTACCTTCCTTTTGGTCCCATGAGGTGGTAAATATGATAGACTATCCATGATTCGATTTTGGAAGCATTTGTTTCCTTGGGATGTTCTTGAAAATTTTTTGAGTGACCGGATTTCTACCATTAAGATATGATAGCGACAAACGAAACAAACAGACTTTGAGACACTGTATCTGAAAATTAGAAATTAGAGTCAAAAACGGTTTGGAATTTACTAGTATTTCTTGACGGAGATATGTGCCCACGCTTAACATCTCTTCTAGCTCTACTTTCATCGTATGCTGTAAGCCAAATCATATGATTTTTCGCGGGCGGTATCCTTAAAACCACTCCCAAATATCACAAAAACACAGTTACTTGTATATTTGATTATCCGAGGTAAGCCTTTTACAACTTTAAACCTCAAATCGGACATATCCCATTATAAATCTGCACCAGGAGGAGCGTACTTTGCGCGAACATTAAATCATCTCCTAATTGCTTGAAAATTTTATAGTGCATACTTGGTGATCAAGGTAATCTACTCGAAGAGTGTGCATATGAAGATTTAAACTTTCGAATATTTTGGAGCACCCTAATATATATATATATATATATAGTAGAACTCGGTTAGTACGTACTCGGGATAAGACGTACTTCGGCTTAGTACGTACTCATTTCTCTGAACCAAAATTCATTTAATATATAGATTCCTATGTAAGATCAACTCAGTTCAGTACATACTCACGGATAGTACGTACTTTTTTCCGCTTCCCGGAGGGGTACGTACTAACCGATTTCTACTATATATATACAGTCAGGGTCGCTTATTGTGAATCACCAGAGACCAAAAATATGTTCATTTTGGAAATACTTCATATTGAGTGATTTGGATTAAAAAATACTAATCCTTTCTAAAAATGAAATAGGGACCAAGAGGTTTGTTCATAATTAACGAATGTTCTATTATACAGGTTCATAATAAGCAATCCTGAATGTATATATAGACACTAACCTGACAAAAGTATTTATACACTATATGATTTCCTATACAAATAGTACTAGATTGGATTTCTTCATGAAGGGAGATGTATTCAAATTCTAAGAGACACTAAGAGTTTGATTTAGTTTATTTACCTCCAAATTTCGAAAATTGATGGACTCTGATGAGGATTTTTTTTGACGAGACTTCCTCGCTTGCAAACGATCTACCTAAAGGACTAAATATTAATAATTGGAATATTAGATGTCTCCGGTCTACTCCTCTGAATTTTAGAAACTAGACAGCCTTAAGATGATTCTTCAGACCGAGAATGAGAGATACATTTTATGCATTACCGAACTTGGTTGAATACTACAGTTTCAGATCGCAAAATCCTGATCCTGGATACTCATCAAATGAACGAATTGACAGAGAAGGAAACAAAGGAGGAAGTTTATTATTATTCATTAAGCATAATATATCTTATCATAGCATTCTATATACTAAGGCAATGGCAGTCAAAAATTAGCACCATGGATTGCTTAGTAACATCAATCTTAAACCGCTAAATTAATACGTATTATCAAATATATAATTATCACATATTTTGTGTTCATAGTTGATTAAATATTCATTTTGAAAATATTATGTAACCACAATATTTATGTTTACTTCACATCAACACTTATGTATTACACTTACGTATTATTTTATTGTATATTATTTCATTACTCATTTATAATGCCTCACTTAACAACACTACTAATTGCATGAATTAATATTTGGATGAGATGTCTTGTGTCCGCCTGGCTTTACCCCAATTACAAAGAGATAGAACACTTCATGAAGTTTTCCAATTTCCCAAAAAGATGATGCTCTTGGTGAAAAGACCTACCAAAACACCAAGATTCCAAAGGTGAGTGATTTCTTAGACTTAAGTAATGCATGGCCTACTTAACTCAGGCCTCACAGTAGAATGTGAAATTTGGACCAGGGATGCGATCGAAGCCGAACAATGAAATAGCAACTTTTCAATATTTCGTGGTAATTTTAGTACATATATTGCTTGCCTCAGGAATGGAAAGAATTCATTTTCGAGCCCAAATGAAGAGTACAATTTTTCTAAAGTATTGAAGTGAGGAAGTGATAGGCAAGCATGAGCTGGAGATACTTATAACAAGCTGGCGAGATCAGATGTGTTTTAAGAGATAATATTTGTGTGAGTATGTTGTATCTACGTCTATTTTTGGGAGCAAGACTGTTTTCTAACTGGCATTGAATGAATTGGATTTCTGGATGCTCAGATGTTTCCACATCCGAACTGGTATGCATAATATCAATGGCTTGTTGGATATGAGCATTCACTGATGATATATGGAAAGCAGTAGATTCAGAATTCTTAGATGGCTCACATCGATAAGGCGCACTAGAAATTTCATTCACAAGTGATTCAAGTTGTCGAATATCACTTAGGTAACTGAGCGAATGTGGAAAAATCACATTTTTACAAAAGGCCTTGATAGAAAGATCGAATGTTACTGCCAAATAAACATCAACTAATATACTAGAATTCTCTACGCATAAAAATCAAGCTATGTTTATCTGGGTACCATAATGACCAGGTTTTAGGTAAAGAAATAAGTGATAACTTACCTTGTACTTCCTGGAAGCAGCTAACCTTGAATCTCTCTTTTTCTTCTGGATCAGATCTCAGGCTAAGTGTCAAAGCTAGATTGAGGAACTCGTCATCTTTTGAGTCGAGAGACCGACGACTTCGCTTAGCTGCAGATTGGGAGTAGTATGAGGGACATCCTGGTAGAAAGACTGGTACAGCATCATCCCTCAGCTTTGGGTTCACTCTAGGGATTTCGCGAAAAGTACTTTCTCCGTTGGGAACCTTGTGCGTGTACTCGATATATTCAGTCCTAAATTGCTTCACGCAGACGTGAACAGCTTTTAACTCGTCTACTATATCATCTCTGCGGAGTGCCCGACCCCAAGCGTGTCTAAGTTGATCTGGTTTCTGCGGCATCTTGAAAAGAGTCACACGATCTTCAGACTTGTAGTTACACTTGCAGCCAGGTGTGCCGAGCAACTGGTCGGCATTTCAAATGTAAGTACGTAGCTAGTGCAAAAAAGAAATGAATGTAAATATTTATTATTATGATTAAATTATATATGAGTGCTATTTTTACAAATTTAAGTATATACGAACATGATTGTATGAAAATGTTATGGGTAATTGTGAATAGATAAACATGAATAAAATATTGTGGTTAATTAACAATTACCGGCTTCGACTGCATCCCTGGTGCAATATTTCCATTCTACTGTGAGGCTTGAGTTAAGTAGGCCATGAGTAATGTAATTATTCTAGAATCATGCCTATACTCAAGTTTGTTAGGAACAATGGACTAAATTTAAAAGACTCCCAAAAAGTGTTTACCTTCCCCCAATTTAGTGAATGCAATCCTCGTTACTCCAAAAACATGGGTATAAGAACCTCATTTAATTTGGATAAATGCAATTTTTTAAAACCTGCCCCAAATAAACATCGAGAGCCTGCTGGCTATCAGCTTGGAAAGGCAAGGTGTAAATCTGGCCCTTAAGGTTTTCCATGAGTCAACTTCAGTCGGACAGTTAGCTTATAACATGGAAAAGAACATTGTGAAAACCAAACTGTTGAGTTCTTGGAATTCATCAATGATGTTTGGAAAATGTGATTTGGGTAGGGAAAAATAGTCATTTTAATACGATCTGCACACTTAGCAGAAATTTTGAAACTTTTATTCTGGCTCTTCCCCTGCTAATCTTATTCATTTGGCATGTGATACTATGGAACTAGAACATTGTACACTTCGGAGACATTTTGCACATGCAGTACGTCACAGTCAGACATTCTACCAAAGCTTTTTTCACTGTATTCAACTGTTCATTATCTAATAAAGTTAAGACGTCTAGTATATAATGCACTACCGTAGTATTGAAACATGATAATATTAAACTTGCTATATTCAAGAACTAATTTAATAATATTATTTGTTTATTTATTCAACTTCATCAGGCTGTGGAAGTCCGGAATGTTTGACTATATCCTATTGGAAGGCCAGTGTGTGATTATTCCTTATTACTCGTAGAAGTACGTATATTGTTCCCTTATGATGCCTCAGGTTAAGTCTATCTCTCAAGCGAAGCCAAGTCTATCTCAAGCTAAGTCAAGTCTGTCTCTCAAGCTAAGTCACGTCTGTCTCTCAAGCTAAGTCAAGTATATCCTCATGCTAAGTCAAGTCTATCTCTCAAGCTAAGTCAAGTCTGTCTCTCAAGCTAAGTCAAGTCTATCCCTCAAGCTAAGTCAAGTCTATCCCTCAAGCTAAGTCAAGTCATAGTCTGCTATTAAGAAGTCGAAGTCCCTTACTCCAATGTTTATTTTGTACTTGTATTTATGAGCTTAATATTTAATATTATGTCATATTTGTTTTCTCCAGAATAAAATTAATTACAAAGATCAAATATGTCTTGGTTCTTTGACAATTAATGGTCATATTTGCGAATGGGGTCACTTAAAATGCTTAATTAATCATATATAACCGATAAAGGATGAATGTAGATTTGAATATATTGACCAATCCCTGGTCAGAAAAAATAGTGACTGCCATTGCCTTATGTAGGGAATGCTATGATCTTATATTGGCGTACTGATCTTGAGATCACAGAGCTTGAGTCCTTATGCGTTGAATTGATTTATAAAAATTCACCCAATGTATTATTGGGAACAATATAACGACCACCTAATCAAAATAATAGTAAATGGAAAGAAATATTATATATACAGCTTGAAAATATATTCATAGAAAGAAAGCATATTTTTATTGCTGGAGACTTTAATATTGACTACCTAAACCCTAGTTCAATTGATAAAATGTGGTTGGAGAATATGGAACACTATGGATTGTTGACACTCCAACTCGTTTAGCTATCTCTTCGCATGAATTGTTAGATCTAATAATGGTCACAAATATTCCGAACAAAGTGAGAGCTAAGAAGGTCTCGTATATTCACTGAGGGACCATTATCCTGTTACTATGGTATTCAAGCAAAACATGAAAACTAAATATTGCCATTCAAGATTTCGCTATAGATCCTGAAAACATTTCGATCGTGTTACCTTTGACTGATATATCTTCAGTAAATTAGGTACCCTCAAATACCTTCACAGACCCATAAGATGTACTAGAATGGTATAATCTTTTCAGGTAAGTTATAAATAAAGATGCACCTCTAGTTGAAAAGTGTGTAAAAAAGACAAAACAGCCAGAATAAATAACAGGAGAGCTTCTCCATGCGATATCCCTAAGAGTCCATTATAGACGAATTCATGATTATGTCAACTATAAGAAGCAAAGAATTAAATGCTTATCACTCAATTGAAAGGCTAAAAATATTTCTTGAAAGAAATTTGGGCTTGAAAGCAAGACACGCGTAAATTATGGAATTCTCTGAATGATCTTGTACCAAAAGAGGCTAACTATTTAGCTTCTGGCCTATAAAGTTGAAACTGATCCAATAGTGATGGCAAATATTTTCAATGACTATTTCTCCTCAATTTGTAGCGAATATTTTGTACATACAAATAGCAATGCCCCTAACGATTTTTATTTAGCCCTGAGAACATATCCTCATTAAAATAGATCCCGAGACAAGACTGGATATTGAACCTCTGACTAAAGATAACGTCCTTAAGTATATAACATCTCTAAACGAAAACAATTCAACTGGACCTGACGACTTGAGCCCCAGGATATTTAAGCTTGTTGCTCCTGGAATCTCCCTTCAGTAGACTTGGTACTAAATTTTTGTATTTCTAGAGGAATATTTCCAAAACTTCTGAAACAATCAAAAGTAATTCCAATATTCAAATGCTGGCCACTTGGGATGTATGTTAATAGTCTAATTTATTCGCCTAAATCTTATTGTTTACAGTTTTTGACTGAAATGTCATATTTGTATTTGCAAAATATTTGGTGGATAACTGTAAAACTAGAATATTTTGGCGAATACATTAAATTATTAGTAAATTGGAAGTCTCCTATTGCCTTTCATATGACATCATTTATTAGTGTCTACTATTACATAGAACGTCAGTTATCCGAACGTAATGGGGCCAAAGGGGATTCGGCTGAGTGAAATGTTTGGATAAGTGACTCTACTAGGGTTTCCCCAGTTGAGCGAAACCTAACTGGCGAAACTTTATTGAGCGAAACCTCAGTTAGCGAATTGAATGAAGTTTAGTATTCTAAACCATTTTATTTGTCCGACAACTTAAAATTGGAGGGAGCGAATGTGAGTATTTTGAAGAGTGGTATGTATCAGAACTTAGTGAAAAAGGGGGGGGGGACATTTTAGTTTGAACTAGTTTCCAACTGAGAGTGAAAGTGGCATTTTTGGTCTTATTCTTATTTGCAGGTTTTAGGTCTTATTCCTACTTTTTATTAGGCATTATCCCATCGATTCGGCAGAAGGTATAAAGGAAAGGATACTATGATGTTTTGGGACAAATGCTAGCATACCGAGTCGGACAAATACAGCGCACCACACGCTCTAGAAAATTCAACTCTAATCCCGGCTATCATTAAAACTTCGCTCAACTTGGGACAAATCTCTCTACTATAAAAATATTTTATGTTTTGGGTTTTATTTATTTCATGTGTTGAGTAATACCATTTTAAAAATAAAGAAAATACCCAGGAATGTGATGTTCTAAGTATTTCTATGGAACATTAATGTGTTAGTTTCGATTTATAGCATATTATAATGTGTCTTATCCGGAGTGGTTCGAAATATGGTTTTTAAATGCTTTCAATTTTCTTGGCTCAAGTAGGATCATATAAGTATTAGTTTGGTTTACCGAGAAATCGGATAACTGCCATTCTACTTCACTTACAATTATTGAGATATAGCCCCAGTAAATAAACATTAATACTGTTATTATGACTACGCAAAGCATGAAAGAAAATTTCATAAATTGGTCGTAATTATGGCTTGTTTCGCAATATAATGATGATTATGCTACACATTTTGATTCCTGATTTGAGCATTTTGATATATTGTTTATATATGCCGGTAATATTCAGTACCCGGACAAAAGTATTCAACCACCACGAAAACTTCGATACAAATAGTATTAAATTAGAACTATTCGGACATGTCCTCAAACAGTAGAAAATACTCTATTTTTATTTCAAATTCGTAAGCTACACATTCTAATTACTCATAATTCAGAGTCACAACTCAAATACTTATTCTTATGTAGAAAATTATCAACCTTTGCCACTTTGTGTCACTAATCGCCATCATATATAATGGCTGTGACTTGGGACAAGTAGTATCAAGCATCAAATATTGATATTTATTAACTTGGGAGTTAGTAATTGAGTTAAGGCTATCAATTATGAGTAATTAGAAAGTGTAGTTTACGAATTTGAAATAAAAAATGGAGTATTCCTCACGGTTTGAGTACATATTCCTTTATGAATATACCCACTTTAATACTATTTGTATGGAGGTTTCTGTGGTGGTCGAATACTTTTGTCCGGGTACTGTATTTCAATGATCTTGCATATGAGACGAAACTGATCAGTGATGTGAATCAACCTGAATATAGTAACCAATCCCTGGTCACAACAACTTAGAGACCACCATTACCTGAGTTAATAGAATGATATGGTTTCCATTTATCATTTCATGAATATTTCATTATTGGTGTATAATGAGTTTGATGAACAGGAATACTGTAAATAATCTTAATATTTATATTTTCGATGTTTATTTTTAAAATAAATATCGACTCTTACACTTTTGTGATTTAGAATACATATATAAATCATTTTCATAATTTATAATTATTTATCCTTTATATTAGTCCAGAATTAAGAGGAATCGACTCCGCACGTGTCCTTTCTGATCATGGGATATCTTGTACTTATCAACTTTTGAATAGTCTAACTTTTGCAATAAAAGATTGTGGTTTGGTATTAGTTAGTGTTGAGGCCTTGTTATCCAATGGCTCACTTTTTGCACATGCTGGGACTTCTATGGTATGTTTAGTGGCTAAAACCTATAATGTACCCGTAATGGTCTGCTGTGAAACTTTTAAATTTACTGACAGAGTTCAGATTGATTCCATTGTGTATAATGAACTAGGAGATTCAGATGATGTTTCAAGAATTCCAAATATGTGTTCCGGACCACTACAAAATTGGAGAAATATTTCATCATTATGGATACTTAACCTTAAGTATGATATAACCCCACCGGATTTGGTAGATGTTGTTGTAACCGAATGTGGATTGATACCTTGTACTTCGATACCTGTAATTATTCGTGTTCAAACAAATTTAAATTGACTTTATATTTCAAAATTTGCATTTTTTGTTTTGGAAATTTAATTATTGCTACAATTAACGATATTTAATCGTGCCAATATTAAGCATATTATCGGGGCTGATTATTTAATATATTATATTGTTTTTAGTTTGCCGACTATAGTACATATATATATAGTGGCCCAATTCTGAAATGCGTGCCTCCATTTTTTTGGTTTGCCGACTATACTTGTATAGTGGCCAACTTCTGAAATAATTGCTACCTATATGTTTTTCCTTCATAATGGGTTTTTCGAGAATGCCATAAGTGCAAGGAGAATGAAATTTAGACAAAATGTGCATACTGGTTACCGGCAGACGAAGTTTTTTTATCTAAAACTTCGCGACACATTGAGACACCTTTTAAAATCCAGACATGCTGTATCTCTGAATGCATGAATGCAACCCTCTAATTTCTTTGACGCATAGAATACTGGAGACAATTTAAACACTTTGTACAGTTGCAGTTTTTTCTATAACGTGACATTTTTTACAATCTGGATTATAAATTACTTATTGATTTACACTATGTAATTGAAATAAATTACTATTGTTCTGGATTTACCACCAGTTACCAGAACCTAGCGTGAAATTTGAGATTGTGAGAGAGCTTAACTTTAATATCCAACTATTTATTATTATTAATTTAAGTACACAATGATTAATAATATACAGTCGAACCTGCTATAACGGCCACTCTATATAACGGTCACCTGTCTATAGCGGTCACTTTGAACAGTCTCTCAATGAACAGTCCCGTCCGAAATTCCATAATATTAATATTGAACCTGTGTATAACGGTCACCTGCTCAACGCGGCCAGCGGCCACCCGTTTGTAGTCCCTTACTGACTCTAAAACTGTGTATAACGGCCATCACCTGTCTATAACGGCCACTACCTGTCTATAACGGCCATCACCTTTTTCACTTTTTTATGTGTTTATTACAGGACATGTTACGAACGATAAACAATTTTCATGTAATTACTTCAAGTAATGGATTTCTAAAAACTTATATTTATTGCACTATGTTGATACCTTTTGGGGATTAAGACAGTCACCTGTATATAACGGTCACCTGTGTTTAACGGCCAATTTTGTCCAGTCCCTTGTGTAGCCGTTGTACACAGGTTCCACTGTATATCTATATACCTTCGTTGCCTTGGAATTTTGCTGCGTCATTAACGGTTTAAGCTATTTTTATACAAGTTTGGGGTAGTTACTATCAATAGAAAAGTCCCAGGTGCAAATTATGTTTAAGAACCAGTTTCGACAAGGTACAAGTACTATTTGTACATTTACTCATTTTTATAGTCTTTCAGCTCAATTACTATATATCAAAGTTAAATACAGTCGACTCCGCTTAATAGGGTCACTGTTTAATCGGGTCAACCGCTTAATCGAGCCACTTTTGGCAGGGCCGGAATAGCTCTCATACATAGCAGCTAATACAAAATATTTTCGGTTAATAAGGTTCTCCGCTTAATAGGCGCAAAATGTCCTCTGACCGATGTGACACTATTAAGCGGAGTCAACTATCATTAACCTGTGATACGTACCACTAACTCCATCATGTATAGTAGCATTAATTCACGATATGTGGCATGGTGAAGTAAATGTTGAAATTTTACGATTGGAGGAGAGTATGTACATAAATTTATTAGTTTACAACTTTTTGATGGAAAATATTGAGATGTACTAATACTTTTGGTAGGGGAGTGTAATATAGAATATAATCCTTATCCATAGCATTCTAATACACTAAGGCAATGGCGCAGACCTGGACCATGGATTGGTTAGACGAGCTAAGTGAATTTTTCTGAAAATGGTTGGATTATGCTGGTATATAACTTCGTATATTATATAATAATCCTTTTCATTAATACTACATCGATTTTCTTCAAAATGGTTCGAGGATGGCACTAGAGATTTTGTGGTTAGACTAATTTTAAGCAACCATATTACTTATATATTAACATACTACTTACTTGTTTTGTTTTAAAATCAACCACATGAATTATATATTTATTTGCTACCTTGTTGTGAAGTTTTACAAATCACTGTCTTTTCCTATAAACGACTCAAAGTTGATCCGAAACACTCCACATAAGCATCAATCTTTATTACTCTTCCGGAACGACAATGTCCTGTGTTGTTCGAGGCTGCAAGTCCAACTATAAAAGTGGAGCTGAATCCCTCTGCTTTTCATTTCCCAAATAATCGTTTAGGGTAATTCCACGCCCACGGAAAGACTAGGAAGTAAACACGCTATGTGGGTAAGTTTCTATCATTTATGTGATATACGTATTAATTAACTGATTGTCACATTTACACTCCACACCGTTTAGATATGTATACATTATTTCAAACCAGATGACATCGAGAGACCATTACCTACAATGACGGGCTTCGTACTGTTACAGTTTCCAGGATAAAATAACTCTAAAGAAAACTTCAGGACCCAGTATATTCCCCGACTACCTTTCCTATCTTTCTGAATGGAATTCCAAGCCTAAGAGACTATCTTTGGACCACACTGAACGATTGCTGATGGAATCTGCCTACTCTAAGAGCGTAACTGACAACGAAGAATAGGTAGATAAGTTCTTAGTCAGTTCATTTTCAGATATTCTTTCTTAGCTTAGCGACCTCGACGCTCGACCTACGAAACGCCTGGATAGCTCATGTGTCCAATAACTATTTTTCAATTTTTATTAAGATAATTTTCAGAAACATATTTACTAACAGGCTCGAATACAAAATGATCCATTAAAACTGAATAAAACATCATTTCGGCTTATATTGCCAGATATCTAGTTCAAACTACAGTCAGGGTCGCTTATTATGAACCCGCTTAATATGAACATTCGTTTATTATGAACTAACCTCCTGGTCCCAATTTCATTTCTTAGATAGGATTTGTATTGAATCAAGTTCGCTTAATATGAAGTATCTTATTATGAACAGATTTTTTTGGTCCCCTGGTGGTTCACAATAAGCGATCCTGACCGTATAATATTCTTTTTGTCAAATTTTGGATAGTGAACGTCGACTTCAATTATCCAATCATCTCACATTTCTTTCGATTAAACAACAATCCAATAATCCTAGTATTGGACTGTTAATTGGGACCGTGTTTCATCTCCTCGCCCGCATCAATATTTAGCTGCCGCATATATTGTCCTTTTGGGATCAGTAGCCCTTTATATTTCAGGTACAAGGATTTATTGCTAGAGATTGAGTTATACAGTCGATATACCAGCATTTCAAAATATATTGATGGTTATTGATACTTCAATGCGTGAATTGAATGTTTGTAGCCAAATATATATCAAATTAGCAGCCTTGATTATATTATAAAATAATGAGATAATGGTCATGATATAACGCCTGCCCGCATCCCCACTGAAGGTCTTTTTAGAGCTGAAACAACTTTACTATTAACAGTAGTCATAGCTCTTAACACTACTTCTCCCAGGAATGTTGAATTGAAAGTGAAAGTTAATTGAAAGTGAATTGAAATTGAAAATGAAAGTTGTGTTTTTCTATTTATACCTTGGACCCCAAGTAAACGTAGGGTTTAAAGAATATTTGAATAGTTTGCAGGGATTTTAATGAAGAAATGTATTTAATAGATTTTGATTTTGAGTTTGTGACAAATGATATAAAATATATGCTGACCTGTATTTGATGATTCACAAATTGAGTACCTAAATAACGTGGCTGGGTGTGCAGTTTTCTCCTGTACAAAAAATCTAACCTATTTAACAACTGATAAACGATGTAAGTATATAAGTGATGCAGGATCTCAATAAATTATCGTAGATTTATTAGACAGGGGGCACTTATGTATCCATATATCCATATCTAAGTTGACTAATTCATGAATTATCAATGAATTACTCAAAATATGAAACTAAAATAATGAAAAAAATATTTGATATTTCGCTTAGGGACTGAGCAATGTTAGAGGTATATAACATGAGCAACCTTTTAACCACTTTTGGGCATAGAATCTGTTCTAATGTTTGAGATTTTGAGTAATTCATTAATTG
This sequence comes from Aphrocallistes beatrix, assembly GCA_963281255.1. Lineage (NCBI taxonomy): Eukaryota > Metazoa > Porifera > Hexactinellida > Sceptrulophora > Aphrocallistidae > Aphrocallistes > Aphrocallistes beatrix. The sequence goes on from OY725495.1 coordinate 2,557,841, forward strand.
AATAATTCATAATTCTTCATCATCTTTCAATGAATTAGTCAACTTAGATCCATATATTGCTGTTATCGACTGCGTTACTACTTGTATTATCCATAAAACTTCCATCAAATTGCTAAATCTGAAGTTGTTCGAAAACAGTTTTATCCGGGCTATGGTTTAACATTGTGGTTAGGATCATTGTCATAGACCAAAATCATTTATTTTGGTGCAAGGTGCTAGCTTGCTTGAGCAAATGTACTTCTAAAATCTTCACAAACAACTGTGTTGTCAAGTTTTCTTGGAGTATATAAAGTGAAAATGAGCCCAATCATGAAAACCCTGCTCAAATGTGAACCTTTTGACTATGTTTACGGTTGTCCTCAACCTAACTGATCCTCCTTTGGCCCACATTCGGATCCTTCCCCGAGATATCCAAATTGATGCTTCGTCAGCAAATACAGCATGTTCCAACTATTGTGGATTTTTTCCTCGCCCATTGCCTTGATAGACGATACTTATCTGACAACAGAGGAATAGCAGTGGAAATGACTTAGTGTAATTTATCGTTTTTAGACTTTGCGACTGTGTCCTTAGAGTTTTCTCCTGGTCTTTTATCTGGTAGCACTCTTTAAGATATATGTACCATTCTTCCTATCTGTTGTGCAGCACTATTCATAATCAATTGATGTGTTATAGATTATCTATAGCTTCCTTTTTTCCTTCCATAGGAGATACCTTTCCAACGTGATAAAATGCTTTAAACAGTAGATAAAGAGACCCCAACAATTTTAGAAATTTCACTTGCTGAATGCTTTTCTGAATGCTTTCCAAGGCAATATAGATTGGCCATTAGTGAATGTACTTATACTATAAAAAATAGTTCTCAAAAGAATTTATGTTGACGTAAGCATAATTTGTGGACAAAACTTTTGAAAGAATAAGACTAAAACACTAGATAAAATGATTTATAGAATGTAAACTACGATTTAAAAGCTAATTCGTATGGAGATTCGACCAGTATCCACTCTTTTGTAAAATCAGTATTATGGCTATATACAAGTCTAAATTCCAGATTTTTATGAAACAGACTGCAATACGTATGTACAATGCATATGATCATAGCCGTAAAATAGGTTAGCTTATTGCATTCTAATACACTAAGGCACTTGTGCCAAATTCTGAACCTGGACCATAGATTGGTTAAACCAGCTGAATTTGATTTTCTGAAATTGGATAGATATCTCTGCTATATAGCTTCTTGCATCATATGATGATCTAATTCATCATGACCGGCTCCATGTTTTATTGGCAGTGGGTGTCCTAAGAGAGATTTCTCTGAAACTGGGTGTCCATTTATGGAGGGATATATACTGTGATTTTCATCAAAATGGTTTGAAGATCGCACTGTAGAGAATTTGTAGTTAAAATAATTTTTGCCAACCATATTACTTGTTAACATACTGCTAGGGCATTAGGATCTTTCGATCCATGATCGAAAGATCCGGATCGCGATCCTTTTTTATAGGATCGAGATCGAATCGACGATCCTTTTTAAAAGTAGGATCGGGATCTGGATCGGAATCGAAACTTTTACTGAATTCGATCCGATCCTTTTTCTTTTTAATCCCCAAGTTGGAGGTGAAAGTGTTGAATTTATGTTGATTAAATATATTTTTTAATGTGTTTTATGGTTTGAATACTTACTTAAGCACTAAGTACGCCCCAGGCTGCCGCAGACGGATGGACATTGCACGCCGTCCATGCCATAAGGCATCTCCTTCCAGGAGCTGTACTAAAAATTAGTCCTCTGGCTATTATTCGAAGGATCTTTTTGGGGATCGTGATCGGATCGAAGATCCTTTTATAAGTTAGGATCGGGATCTGGATCTAGATTTTGAGGATCGACTAATGCCCTACATACTGCAAACTTGTTTTGTTTTAAAATCAACCACATTAAATGAATATTTATTTCCTACCTTGTTGTAAAGTTCTACAAATCACTGTATTTTCTTATAATCGACTCAAATTTGATCGGAAACAATCCTCATAAGCATCAATCTTTATTACTCTTACGAACAACAATGTCATAATTGTCATAGGCTGCAGGTAATTCTAAAAGTCTATCCGAATATCCCTCTGCTTTTCATTTTCAGATCTGAAACTGATGAATCATTTAGGGTCATTTCACACCCACGGAATGACTGTAGCAAATCGCAAACGAGAGTATGCTTCTACAATTAATACCTTTCATTAACTGATTGAATATTTTCACTTCTCAACGTTAAAGTATCATCATTTCAAACCAGATGAGAACCTTTACCTACAATAGCGAGCTTCGTCCTGCACGGCGAGATCCGGATGGCTCCAGATAAAGTCTGCACTATTATTCTTGCATGTGCTGTTCTTCATAATATGGCTATTGTTTGAAGCAGCCCATGTTGGAAGATTCCACTATTGACCATACAAGTATTATGGATGAACCGTTTGCATTTGAGAAAATGTACATTTTGGTGCTAAACACTACACATATACATTGATATGTATGCATAATTCAATGTATAGCTGACATTATATTTGGGATGATCTTTCAGTCTATTTATTTCGATATTCCATTTGAACGAAATTTGAACATTCTTCTCAATTTCTAAACACGACTCTTCGAGAGCACTGTGCAAGGAGTGTGATGCCAATATCTCACGTGGGAATAACCCCAAAACATACAGACATCCCCGCTGTGGAATCATTTGAAAAATTCACTACAGGAAATTTTAAAACAGATTAATTGTGGAATAGCGCCTAACTAAATTATATGTCCCTAATACTTATATAATAATATTCCTAGTGAAATTCAATTAACTTTTCATTTTATAATATCAAATCTCCTTTCCAACCACATTTGTTATCTGTATAAATATCCGTCCTGATATTGCTTCATGTCCGGCTACAACCGGATATCCGGTACGGCTCTAACTTATTACCTAAATATAGTAATAGTTTCCTATGTTAATAACATTTTTACTAAGACAGATCAAGGCCTACTTAATATACGACCATGTATATCACCGAGAAGGCATGAAAACTGGCCAGTTTTAACACTGAAAATTAATTAGACCGATAAATCAAAAACCGTATACACTAAACCTTTGAAATGTATTATTATCTTATACAAACATTATATCAGAGTAGTCAATTCAGCTGTCAAAAATTCGATGTCATCATGTGATTTGCGCAATAGACTCTTTTTAGAGCGAAAAATGCTGTTGTTCAAGCTAATTTAAAACATCGTTATCTGCATTTTTTTATAGAACAACAATAGAAAGGCCTTAATCCAAAATATCTCTCGGAAATATTCAAAATATCCATAGAAACAATTTTATTCTCAAATTGGAAGTTATAGTTTGCGAATTGAATGGTATAATTTCTTAGTGTCTACGATCTATACATTTTGAGATATGGTCTAAACATTCAATTTTTTTCCATAGCAACTGAGGAATGTTTAGACATTCCAAATAAGATTTTTGGGATTAAGGCCCCTTTCCTATTGTTGTTCAATAAAAAAATCAAGCATTAAAAATGCCGATAACGATGTTTTAAATGAGCTAGAACAACGGTATTTTTCGCTCTAAAAAGAGCCAATTGCACAATCACATGATGACATATCGATTTTTTAACAACAGAAATTTCTGAGATTTCAAACCCCCAAAAGATTCTCAAGTTCACTGCTAGGTTCAGAAACTTCGTTCATACAACACTAGAAGTTATGCCTGTTTAATTACAATGCAGAAAACAATTTCGGAACGTCTCAGCTGATTACCTTGTCCCATTCAAACTTCTAATAATGCAAATGCATTGCATTGAGCATAGACCTTCTTCACTTTCTATTGATAATAATAACTTTTTCACGAGCTGATGACGATAATTAATGATCGATTTTTATACCTTGAACGTCTGGTGGTGGTATTGGGGGATGAAAATTTGATTTGATGTTAAAGACTTTTGTTACGAGGGTATGCGATACAGTTATCAATAACTAGAAATAAGTTTCTGATTCCATTTTTGTAACCATTTCCTGGAAATATCTTCAGTAATCCACTCTTTGGAATTAGCCTTATACTACAAAAGCAATGGCTTAAAATTAGGGAAACACCTTGGATACTTTGATTTTCTGACTATATGGAGTTTGAGTCTTTCGCCACTCATGTTTGCTCCAACCAGAACAGTGATGCGATCTTTCGACTTTTCTCCTCCACTATACTTTTCTCATTTAATCATATTGTCATATCGGGGCACAGCTTGTAATATAATCTGGTCTTATCTATATAGTAGATAATCTCTGGAGCGTGCTGCTGCATCTTTCTGATTAGATGACTAAAAATGCTTAATTCGGGACTAAATTCAAAGAACGAGAAGTTATGTTTTTGAGTTTTCCTATTATTCCATATGCTGCTCACTGTAGTTTTGTAGAGGTTACACCTTTTCCATACATACGCTTGTTTATCTCCATTTAAATATAGGATATGCTATCTAATTTTTGTCGAGACGTCAGTTGAAGTCAAGAATTTGCAATAATAATTTGGATTGGTGCTGTTGCGTAGAATTTTCAGACAGCAGTATTATGAAACCATGGATTCAATTTTGGATAGAATTCTCAGACATTACTTTTTAAATTTGTCTACTGGGTCATAAATTATGAGACAGTATGTCCATGTACTATAGATCTAATGAGTTCAGAACGTATAATATGCACTGTGTTACATATCTAGATTCATTTGCTCAAATTTTATTTTGCATAATCTCTTTTTTATTGGATTGGTTAGTAAGTTTATCACGGTACTTGATTATCGCGAAGTTTATTCAATGGACGGTTTCCTGGACGCCCAAATCTTTGAATTCCTGAGAGACGACAAATATCCATAATAATTTTCCCGTCAACAGAAATGGAACTTCAAGAAGAAGTTAGACACATTTTTCATTTTGGAATCGCAGATACTCTATTAGGTAAACACACAATGCGCAGAAATTCTTATTAGTTTGTTTGTAAACCTGCGACGCCACAGCATGGCGGGAACATTTTTTTATCATCGAGTAGTACGTACAAAGTTGCTTTGGCCTGACCAAAAGATAATCGCTTGAGGCTGCATGATAGGGACGCGAGACTATCCAACAGAGAGAATAAAGATTTGCGTATCTTGTGCCATAATCAAACCCCGAGTCGGTCACATATTTTATGCATGCCGCCCGTTTTGTACTATAATATATCAATACTTTTTTAATTAATCACAGAGAGAGATTAGAAACGGGAAAGAAGAATTCAGGTTCCATGCCGTTCTGATGTATCCGGTATATTGGAGAAGTACCATGATCACCTACTGCATCCGGGAATGAATGCTACCGTTTATCAATCCAGCAGCGTTATTATTGGCTGGGGATGTATTCAGAGATTGTCAACTACGTGGGCTTAGTTCATTAGTTATCAATTACAATTTTTATTGAATTAACCTTTATTATTCAATTCTATATTAAAAGGTGAAATCATATGATGCTTGCCAGCTAAACAAGTCACTGCCACCTCACCCTCAGAGAAAGTTGCATCCGATCGTCCCTCCTGAGAGACCATGGAAGCATATCGGGATTGATCTTATATGTGATCTTTCTCCCAGTCCGGAAGGCTACAAGCACCTGCTCGTTACAGTGTGCTATTTGAGGAAGCACGTAGTAGTGCGACCACTCAAGAGTAAAACGACTGATAAAGTTATCGAAAACCTGAAAGACATCAACCTCGATGCTGGTTTCCCAGATATCATCCAACATTATCAGGGTAAAGAGTTCACAAGCACTGTATGTTTAATTAAATATGCAATTCTAATTTAAACGCTGTAGTATATTTAAATTCGAATGTTATTTTGCAGAATCCTTAACAAGTAAGACTTCTTCCTGAAATTGTACACCTATGCATGTAATCGAATTGAGAATTGTGTTCCTTGTACGTACGTCTGTCACGTAATTATTTACAAAATATCCTTATTTTATCCAGAAACACAATTAACTAATATCTAATAATAAATGGTTATTCTAATCGTTTTGATCGAAACCGGTTTTTTCTTACTCTGTCTTTATAGTTTCAAACAGTGGGAAAAAATCCGATGGTATTTAATATAAATTTTGAATTTTTACTTCATTAATAGTAAGAAATAGTGAGAAAAAACGAAAGTAAGAAACCCGGTTGTGACTGTATGATGTTTGTTATAGTATACTACTGAACCTATAGGTGTAACATTAAGGAAGGGGACAAAATCCTATTTACAAACATGCAGGGCCTCTGAGAGAATCAGAGATGCCCGGGCAACTGCTAGAATTTAGACTACAATTCCAATAAATGAAAACGTGGGAAGTGATAAATAATATACGATGATAGAAGTGTAATTATGTGAATACAAACGAGTTTTAATTGATATATGCTTTTCTAGCCTTTTTCTGTGCGATGGCATCAATTAATGAGATAAAATCTAATCTTCGTGCAATTTTATAATTGATATTAAGCATGGCACGCCCATTTAAACTCCCTTGTCCCATAGTCGAACAGTGATAATTTTTAACTTGGTTTAAAACATTGAAGATGTGTTCACCTGAAGTCAATGATGCAGGCAAACTAACAAAAATATGTAGTGCAATTATGGTATTTGGAAACATTGCAGATAGCCCAAGTTGGAGTATTTCTTGAAGCAATCCCATTGGATTGCAACCCGTATAAGGGACGCAGGAATTTGACCTAAATAGTGCAAGAATTTGACCTAAATATTGCGAAGCATGAATTTGACCTTAAGAAATTTGGGAAGTAGGAAATGACCTAAATTCGAAGTAAGAATTTTACCTAAAGAAATCTCCGAGGTAAGAATTTGACCTAAAAACGAAGTAGGAATTTGACTCAAAGAAATGTGGCAAGTAGGAAAATGGCCTAAATGTGCGAAGTATAATTAAGACATAAAATTATTTCGAAGTAGGAATAAGACCTAAAACCTTCGAATTAAGAATAAGACCTGAAACTTCTAAGTAGGATTAAGACCTGAAATGCCACCCTTACGAATAAAAATGCAACTTTCACACTCAATTGAACACTATCTCAAACCTAAAATGCTTACTTTCTCTCTATCCCTCCAATTTTAGACCTTATTCCTACTTCACACGTTTTAAGTCTTAATTCTACTTCGAAGGTTTTAGGTCATTCCTACTTCACACGTTTTAGGTATTATTCCTATCTCGATATTAGGTCATTTTCCTACATAAGTTTTATGGTAAAATTCCGAATTGATTTTAGGCCAAATTCCGCGTTCTCCTGTATAATATCTAATAAAGTATATAATATAAGTTAGTTCAATCATAGCCCACTATATATAAGGCCTACCATCTAATGTACCTGGGATGCGGTAGAGGACGTGAGATTAAAATTCTAAGAATGTGTATATTAACCAATTAGGCCGTTAGGGTTGGTGTTTCCCATGGGGCACTTGTTTTTTACTAAAATGTGCCCAAATTGTTTTTTTATTATTTTTAGATCCTTATTGGGATTCTAAACAATAGTTCCGAGCTTGATAACTCCAGCCCCAATATTTCGCCAATTTGAGCCACTTATATCACCTGGTGTCGCTCTAAAAACGACACATTTTAAGGATACCGCCCGTGAAAAATCCATAGGTTTGGCTTACAGCATATATCAAGAATAGAGATATATAAGATGTTAAGCGTGGGCAGGTAGTGCAATTAAAAAATATTGAGACATGCCAAACAGTTTTTGGCTCGCATTTCTAGTTTTTGAGTTACAGCGTCTCAAAGTCGTTTTTTTCCGTTTTTCCCTAGCACATCTTAATGGTAAGCCCTCCTGCACTCTGTGATTTTTTTAAAGCACATGTTTGGATCAAATGCTTCGAAAATTTATTCATAGATAGTCTATCATATTTGCCACGTCATAGGACCAAAAGAAAGTTAAAATTTTAAAAATTGTAAATTTTATCGGTGTCCGAATAAAAAGGGCCAAAAAACGGCGAAAAAAGCCCAATTTTCTTTGCAAATCAGCAATAAAATCACAAATTTATAAAATATCAAAAATTGAGTGGTCCTACGCTCATCGCCTAATGATATGGAACAACTCCTGAAATTTTCAAACATCTATCTCAAAGCAATTTTGAGTTAAAATTTTTGAAAGACGGTCAATTTTGGAATTTTAAAGTCCCGAGATATAGGGATTTGAAGTTTTGATGGTAAGAACGATGTAAAATGAGCTATTAACGAAAAATAAAAGCATCCATGGACATTTAATCGCGTGTATACTAATGAATTAGATGTATTCCAACAGATTTTGGTGAAAATAGCAAAATTATACTGAAAATTCACAAATTACCATGAGGCCCCTAACCCCGAATATTTTGAACCAATTAGGGAATGTAAATCATATTCCTAGCAGTACAATGTATAATTCATCGGTTTAGAATGAATAAAGAGCTACCAAAAAGTATATTAGGAAGTTAGAGCGAGGGTCTACGACTTTTAGTTTTCAAGTTAGGATTTTCGAAAAATGCTACGTCATCACGTGATAAAAATTTGAAACTTAGCATTCCATTCCATGTAGTACATTTATTATTTAAGAATCAGATATATACCGTCTTGAAAAGTATATTAGGAATTGAGAGCTAAGAATTTTGGTGTATATTTCCCGAGATATGGAGGAATATGTTTTTGGACCATAAATGGGGGGGCTTTGACCGAAATTTGGAGATAAATGCTTTGAACTTCCAAAATAATCATGTTGGGTGCTTCAAAGTTTCTGTATACATTGCTAGTGACTATTGCATTGTTTTTTGAGTATAATAGCTACTTTTGGGAACTTATTTCATGACAAGATTCACCATTTTCTAATATATTCAAAGTTCTCCATAGAATTTGTATTACAACAAAAACGATGATTAGTCAAGAAATATTTACTTTTTGACAAAGAGATGTTTGAGGAACCTATATATTATCATATATATCCTTTCATTTAAGATTATTATTGATTATATATCTTCAATAGTTTTTAAGCATTGACATCGAGCACTTTGGGGGCCATAGAGTGGTTTGATGTCCGAACTTTACCTACAATATACTATAACTTACGAACTAATGGTCCGATCTCAACAAACTTTTTTTTAAAATGTTCAGAATTTTTTTCTATACACAATAGCTAATATCACAACGGCCATTTCCCGAGCATTTTAGAAATGAAGTCCCTCATAAAGATATTTTTGATTGGATTTCAGGTGCCTCTTTTTCTAAATTCATCTGTTTTATAATATTTAAAGGGGCCAAAACCATTTTGAGGTTCGTATAATTGAAAAAATATCAGATAAGTTAGAAAATAATTGATGAATGCGCCGCAAAATCACGAATAACTTTCCGATTTTTAGTACGCCTGAGCTTTAGGTGCCCAGTTCTAGAATATCAAAATAAATACCGTCCAACAAGTACGATTAGATGGTAGACTACTCAATAATCCGATGGAATTGACGATAAAAAATTCCACAATTTTTTTTAATGTTTTGCGATGTTTTTCGAGGGCGGTATCCTTAAATGCGAAATGTTCCACAGCTATAACTTCTTTTTACAGTGCCATATCATCTTTTTAATGCTGAATTCATGCTCAGCACTAGATTTCCAGCAATTTAATATATATATTTACCATATTTGGAAACATTTTTGTTTGACCGTACCAAAGATTTCTCCAAATATGGTCAATATATATATCAAATTGCTGGAAATTTCGCGCTGGACACGAATTTAACAATCAAAATATGATCTGTTGTGATTAAAAGAAGTTATTGATAGGGGACCATTCCAGCAATACTATCGGACGTGGTAATTTGGGGCCAGCTGTCATGGCTGACATAGGCATCGTTTCAGGTGGCCCAATATCCAAAAATGTTCATAGTATATCAAAGTACATGTGCAGGGTTTCATTTAGGGGATGGCGAGGGATGGCTCCCGCCATCCCTTGGATCTCATTCGCCATCCCTTGACATCCCTTGAAATGTTGGAAAAAGTTGTTTATTTTGTATAATATTGAAACACAAAAACTGAAACTTCACAATAAAAATAATGACTTAATGTACATGCACTGTCAGTACTACTAAATGTAAGTAAGCAAAATACTAAAACTTTTAACAAGCCACAAACGCTTTTGATAATGCAAATATACCACAAAGCTACAATTTCAGAAAAAAAAAATAATAATAATAATAATATACATTTATATAGCGCAGATTCCATATTAATATGTTCAAGTGCGCTGTACAATTCAATAAAAGTAGTAGGTGTGTGTTATGTATGTACGTATGTATGTGTATGTATGTGTATGTATGCTTGTAAGGTATGTATATGCACTTGAAATTAATTTAATAAGTATTTATTTAAGTGGATGTGTCGTGCGCGATACGGAAAAGATGAGTTTTCAAGAGTTTTTTGAAGAGAAGAAGTGAGGTGGCATTCCGAATGCTCGGAGGCAGAAGATTTCACTCAACAGGCGCAGCTAAAGTGAATGCACGATCACCCAGAGTTTTGGAAGATTTGATAGTAGGATGCTCAAGGAGGATGGCGTTGGATGTCGTAGAGTACGATTGGATGACTTAACCTGTATGAGCTGGATGATATAGTCCGGAGCAAGAGAATGGATGGCTTTGTAAGTTATGAGGAGGATTTTGAAGAGGATACGATGTTTAACAGGCAGCCAGTGGAGGTTAATAAGAAGAGGAGATGACGAAAAGGTACGAGAGACATTGTAGATAAGCCTGGCTGCACTGTTCTGGACTCGCTGGAGTAGAGCTAAGAGGGATGAAGGGCAACCATACTAGAGACTGTTACAATAATCAAGACGAGATGTGATAAGAGAATTAACAAGAGTTTCACAGACTTCCCTAGAGAGATACTTTCTAATACGCCGGATGTTATAGATGTAGTAGAAGCAGGAGGAGGCAACTTTGCTGACCTGAGTAGACATTGAGAGGGTATTGTCGAGCCAAGTTCCGAGATTCCGTACTTCTTTGGAAGAAAAGATTCTCGACTCACCAACAGAGATGCTATCAGTTTGAACCTTAGATAGTTGTTGACGAGTCCCTATTATAAGGAACTCAGTCTTGGTGTCATTGATAAGCAACTTGTTGGTGAGGAGCCAGGAACGGATCGCGGAGATGCAAGATTGGATGGCGGAGAAAGCAGATTCTTCAGAAGAGATGGAACCGGGTTTAAAAGAAAGATAGACCTGAGTATCGTCGGCATAGCAGTGCATGTCGGGGAGGTGGGACCTAATGAGGTCGAATAGAGGACTAGTATAGAGGCTAAAGAGAAGCGGACCAAGACAAGAACCCTGAGGAACTCCGTGTTGGACCGGGATATTGGAGGAATTAGAACCCTTAATCGAGACGAATTGAGTCCTACCAGACAGGTAAGATTCAAACCAAGACAGAGAAGAGCCGCAAATGCCGAAATGAGACTGGAGACGGTTGAGTAAGATGGTATGGTCGACGGTGTCGAAGGCTGAACTAAGATCAAGAAGAACCAGAAGAGATACGTGTTGGCGATTCATGCTGAGGAGGATGTCGTTTGTGACCTTCAGGAGCGCAGTCTCCGTACTGTGGTGTTTACGATAGGCAGACTGCGTCCCGGGGAAGAGATGATGTAATGTAAGATGATTCACGACCTGGATGGAAGCGGCCCTCTCAGTGATCTTAGAAATGAAAGAAAGATTGCTAAGTGGACGATAGTTAGAGAAGATGGGATCAAGATTTGGTCTTTTAAGTTTGGGTAAGATGATGGCGCGCTTCCAGGGAGAAGGAAAATGACCAGTGGAGAGGGAACCATTTACGATTTTCGTAAGGATGGGCGCTAGGATGGGTAGAGATGATTTGACCAAGGATGCTGGGATAGTTACAAAGAAAGGTCGTAGAGTAAAAAACTCGACGGTTTTGGAAAGATCTCGTCACGTGGCGCAAAATGATAGAGATAGATTTTCGATATTCTACTTTAGAAAAAGTTAAAATATTTCCTTACGAAAATCTGCTTCTAAATATTGTAGCAACGGAATTGGAAAGAAAAAATTAATTGGGTTAAAATTGAAAATTCTCTTCATATTATTTTCTTTATTCAACCGTTTCGTGCAAGAATACTTGAGTAATTATTCAAAATTGTAATTTTTTTACAAGAAAATATCATTAATTATATGAATGAATTTTTCGAATAATTCATAATTCAGGATTCTGAACTTTCGAACAATTCATAATTCCTGAATTATGAACTATTCGAATAATTCATATTTCAGGAATTATGAATTTTTCGAATTTTTCAATAATTCATGAATTAGTAAACCTAGCTTATGATTGACTAATTCATTCCTTGTTGCTTTTGATGCACCCTCTACATATGCAGATAAAAATTACTATTTCAGGATAAATGAGAAAACATCATAGACGCCGAAGGTCGGGGAGTCCCCCCCCTGTGTTTACTGAAATAAATGCTTTATTGAAATTCATATATAATTATCAGTATTGATATTGTTATGGCCAAGCGAACTGCATGTGAAAATATAACCCAGAATTTTTCCCACAAATTTTAAACAATTATTTTCAAAGTATCAGCCCCTTGGGATAGGACCCGTTCGCTGTCTATGACATCTTCCGAGATGTTTTTAAGATTTGCCAGAATATAATAATTCGGATACATTTGTCAGATGGAACAAATACAATTTGCTAGTATTAATATTTGAAAGCAAATATACTTACCTTTTAGATCTTGCAAATTCCTGACAAGGTACTTCTCTTTCTCCTCAATCTCATATTTCAAGCTAGGAGTCTCCTTTGCTAAGCAATATTCTTCCATTTACTCCAGAGAACGGAGTCCGTTTATTTTAGATATCGACGAACAATTAAGAGGACACCATGAAAGGCAATATGGTTTTGCTCCAGTCCCCACTTTTGGGTTATATGTATCCCCTTCAACAGGATCCTTTGAATGGAGAACGGGAATCGAAACGTCGGTCAAATGTCTCTTCTGAGTTCTTGCATCTTAAAATGGAAAGCGATCTGCTGCAGAGAAGGATTATGGAGGCTAGGTTAAATATTTGTGATAGAAGATATAGGGAAACAACTTCACATAATGTATTCTCATTGATTAAGCTAGTGATAAAATAATCATTAAAAGTTGTTGTTCATTATAATAATCGTCCTCTAGTGCATCCCTAGTCCAGATTGTCAAAGTAGATGGCAGGCCTTATATAGAGTAGGCTATGGTTCAATATAATCAAATAGTACTGTGTTTTACCACATGTTGAAAATACAGTTACTGTTATGCGTTAACAAGAACACTACATAATCCAAATATTGTAAAATAGAATATATCATTAATTATTATCATGAACCCTGCCTATTTTTGTGAGACCTTGGAGGGTGAGGAGGCCCCCTTGGAGGTGGAGGCCCGGGACAAATGGCCGTACTGGCCCACTCTCATAGGGCCTTCAAACATGCCCAAATTGAAAAAGATGCCAAATACTAATAACCAGTCGAAGTTTTGGGGGCCTTTACAGCATCCAGATTCACTAACAGCCACGCCATTATTTCAAAAGAGGAATTGAAATCGAAGAAGGATAAGAAAATACCTATCCACACTACCCAACTCTATCACGAGTGTCAGGATAATTCTGTCAAACTTACTCTGGAAAAAAGAAAAACAGATGCGAAAATTGTTTGTGATGAGGTCAAAAGATCGAAGTCTTCACACGTATGTTCTATTTTTTAACAAATTGCGTGATCATGGTCTACCGTTCGCATTTCATCGATTGCGAAGGTACAAGAAGACTTGCTTGGTACTTTAAACAGAAACAAGTAACCCCGTATGACTACCTACGTATTAACCACGCAAATAGAGTTTAGGAATGTGTTACCAGAATATATAAATATGGTATCAAAGTACCCATATCCGTTGCTAAAAATTTGATTAGTCATCATATGAATGCACAAAAGGTTAAATTTAGGATAAATTTAGTGATGTTTAGAGGCCGTTTAAGGACACTTCTCAGTGCTTTTAATATGAAGCTTTTCTCATAGGACTGTGCTGTTAATGGGTTGATACGAAAAATTTGGAATTTTTTCATAGAATATTATTACACTCCATCGTTGCTAGGGAAACACATTTGAGTCAGTTGAGGTCATACCTTGGAAACCGCAATGACTAGGCATCCAAAGTTGTTCTTATTTCATAGCCAATAGACTACTTCTTATTAAGGGATAGTATAATTTCAGTCTAAATTCAATGGTTTATGAGTTAGTAGAAAATTTAGCATATTGGTCACAATTGATAATTTGTCTAATAAATCGTAAACCATTGAATTTAATGGAAAGTAGTATATTGGCCATCAAATAAGATCAAATTTGGATGCCTAGTCATTGTGGTTTCAAGACATGACCTCAACTGGCCAAGATGCGTTTCCATAGCAATGCTGGAATAAAGCATCATTCCATGGAAAAGATCTTTTGCATTGACTAATTCAAAGCTGGGTTCTGGTGAGCGATTAACTTTTTATTAAAAACACAGAAGAGTCCTTAAACTGGCTCTGAAAATCACTAAATTCATCATAAATATAACTTATTGCGCAATCATATGATGACTAATCAAAATTTAGGAACCGATATAGATACTTTGACACGATATTTATATATGTTGTCAACCATCTTCGACCGCATCCCTGGTTCATTTTTGAGATTAAACTGGCTTTATATACTACAGAGGGCTGTTGCATAGAAAAATGATCCCCCTTGGACATGAACCTTGGATATTCTGGGAGGTCATTTTCCTGTGCTACTTACATAGGAAATGACCCCCCCTTGACTTAATTGTGCTGATGATTACATTTTCAATTACGATATCTTAGTATAATTATTGACCGTGATTCCGAATGCTTTCCATTATGATGAATTACTTTCATCATGGTTATTTCTGATTACATATGATGCACCAAACTAACGTTGATGTGTGTGGTTGAATGTATCCTAGAGAGTGATAAGACTTGTGGTCAATGAAACAGATTGAATAAATACATTCTTAACTCGAATATTTCCTCTCAAACTTCAATCAATGGATTCAACAGTCAGAGCACTTAGAAATTATTGATTTTATCTTACTTGGGCAGTATCCTGAGAATATCTCTAATGATAAAAACATGAAGAGAAATATCCAAAGAAAAGCATTGAAATTTCGTACGGGTGAAGGGAATGTCCTCTTTCGAGTAAGTTATTGCCTTTGTAATAATTTTGATTTTTCGTCGCTGATATTTCTTTGAATGAAATTATTTAATCCCCACTTTCATTCTTTCTACCAAATAATAAATGACAATTACCCACCCCTCACGAAATAAAAATACCACTCTCGTGTGCCATTTTATAGCGTCTCAAATCTGGAAGCTTGTAAATGACCTCGGAATATCACGAGCCACAGTCTACAGGCTCGTTAAAAGTTGAAAATGGTGGAAGTAGAGACAGGAAATTGGGTTCTGGGGGTGAACTGTCAAATAAGAACCGTAGTGCGAAGATAAAGATTGCTGATCTGCGCCGGAATCCAGCTCAGTCAATCAGAAAAATCGCGAGAGAGATCGGATTTCCAAAATCCACGGCTCAAGATATCGTCCGAAAGACTTGAAACTGAGAGCAAAGAATAAGGTAATGAAACAAGTCCCCTAAAGGCAAAAAGTGGGACAAGATCCAGAACTCTTCGTCGATCGTTGGACAACGATTATACATCTCAATACCTGTTCTGTTGACAACATCATATCGATTTTCAGTCTATACTGTGAAAAGATATTAGTAGCTAGGGAATTTGCTGGAAATTCTCAAAACTCACATATCGTGTATTTTTTATCACTCTTTCAGAATCCACATTTCGACAAGCCTCGAGATTTTATCGCTCAACACATTAATCTTTCAACAACATAAGATCTATTAATAAAAAAGTACTATTTTTTCGGTTCTGAATCACAAATTATCAAACTTCTTCGTCAATTCGACTATTCTAATGGTATATTTTTCCTACTCTTCAATGCTCACGCTGCTCATGCAAATTTACAATTACAGTCCAATTAGGGAGCTTTACCTACATCAAATCCAATTTGCAATCCTGTGTCACCAACAAAATGATGTCACCAAGAAAATATAAGGAATATCGCTCCAGTAATTCAAAATTTGAGTTAAATTCAGGATTTTTTCAATCACTACCACCTATATTTATAATAACCTAGACTTAGTGAATGGGAGAAAAAATTATATTTAGGAAAGCTAAAATATTGAATACACAGTATATATATTACAAATCGAGTTTTAATATTTAAGATAAATATTACATCGGCTATTTATAGATGCAATATTGTTGTTGTTTAAGACTTGATATATATATATTATAGAGTGATTATCATACATACCAATTATCCTTACTATTAAAACTCGATTAATGTATATTTATATATATACAAGCGTGCTTCGCTTGCTTGCGCAGCGTGGCTGGAGAACACTTTGTGGCCGCCATAGGCGCCCTTTGGGCGCCGGTGGTCACCATTGATTAGGTATATGGGAGATAACATCTCTAAATACGTCTGCCATAGTGCTAAAATCGATATCGCACTAAAATCACCAAATTTGTCAATTTTTAATATTTTAATGTGTAATGATGACGTCATAACAGAGTGATGAGTCATCATTTTTTAAAGTTTGGTAATATGTGAGGTATGTTAATCTACATATTCTATTAAAATTTCAGCCTTCTATCTCCTATAATGGCTGAGTTATGCCCGAATAACTGTGTTGCTTAACTTTTAAAAATGTGACAATGACGTCATAATTCCATGATGAGTCGACATTTTCATCTGAGCTCAGAACTTACTGGAGCCATAGCCAAAAGACTCCCACATGCCAAATTCAGCTTTCTGCGCCAGGCAGTTTCTTCAATCAAATCGTTACAGAGATATCCTTACTATTAAAACTCGATTAATGTATATTTATTTATTTATTTATATATATATACAAGCGCGCTTCGCTTGCTTGCGCTGCGGAGGCTGGCGGACACTTTAAATCCGCCGGAGGCTCCCTTCGGTCGCCTGGATGTGACATTAGTTAATTAGAAGGGAGTATCATCTCTAAATATATCCATCTTAGTTTTAAAATCGATATCACCAAATTTGTCAATTTTTAAAATTTTGATGAGTAATGATGACGTCATAACAGAGTGATGACTTATCATTTTTTGATGATAGTTGCATCATATGTGAGGTATGTTAATCTACAGATTCTATCAAAATTTCAGCCTGCTATCTCCTATAATGGCTGAGTTATGCCCGAATAACTGTGTTGATTAACTTTTAAAAATGTGACAATGACGTCATAATTCCATGATGAGTCGCCATTTTCGTCTGAACTCAGAATTTACTGGAGCCATTGCTAAAAGACTCCCACATGCCAAAAATCAGCTTTCTGTGCCAGGCAGTTTCTTCAATCAATTCGTTACAGAGATATATATCCTTACTATTAAAACTCGATTAATGTGTGTGTATATATATATGTATACAAGCGCGCTTCGCGCTTGCTTGCGCTGCGCGGCTGGCGGACACTTTGTGCCCGCCGGAGGCTCCCTTCGGTCGCCTGGAGTCACATTGGTTAATTATAAGGGAGATAACATCTCTAAATATGTCTGTTCTACTGTGCTAATCGATATCACTTGAAAAATCACCAAATTTGTCAATTTTAAAATTTTTGATGCGTAATGATGACGTCATAACAAAGTGATGAGTCAACTTGTTGCTCTGAACTCAGAACTTACTGGAGCCATAGCCAAAAGACTCCCACATGCCAAAAATCAGCCTTCTGCGCCCGGCAGTTTCTTCAATCAATTCGATACAGATATATATATATATATATATATATATATATATACTATATATATATATATATATATATATATATACAATCATCGAGTTTTAATAGTAAGGATATCTGTAACGAATTGATTGAAGAAACTGCCGGTCATAGAATGCTAATTTTTGGCATGTGGCAGTTTTTTGGCTATGGCTCCAGTAAGTTCTGAGCTCAGAGCAAAATGTCGACTCATCATGGAATTATGACGTCATTGTCACATTTTTAAAAGTTAAGCAACACAGTTATTCGGGCATAACTCAGCCATTATAGGAGATAGAAGGCTGAAATTTAATAGAATATGTATACTAACATACATCACATATGATGTAACTATCATCAAACAATGATGACTCATCACTTTGTTATAACGTCATCATTACTCATCAAAATTTTAAAAATTGACAAATTTGGTGATTTTTCGTGCGATATCGATTTAGCACTATGGCAGACGTATTTAGAGAAGTTATCTCCCATATACCTAATCAATGGCGACCACCCGCGCCCAAAGGGCGCCTATGGCGGACACAGTGTCCGCCAGCCGCGCTGCGCAAGCAAGCGAAGCGCGTTTGTATATATATATATATATGTCATGGGGAAGCTTCAAATTTGGTGGAATTTGAAGTTCCCCCAGGGGAAATTCAAATTGGAATTTCCACTGGGGGGAATTTCAATTTGAGTTTCCCTTAGTGGAAATTTAAATTCCCCTAGTGGGAACTCAAATTTGAATTTGCCCTGGGGGAATTTAAATTTCTAAGGACTAGATTTTGCCGTACAAAAAATTGGAGTTTCCCCTAGTGGAACTTTAAATTCCCCTAGGGAAATTTAAAGTTCCACTAGGGAAATTTATAGTTCCACTAGGGGAAACTCCAATTTTTGTACGGCGAAATCTAGTCTTTAGAAATTTAAATTCCTTCAGGGCAAATTATAATTAGAGTTCCCACTAGGGAGATTAAAATTTCCATTAGGGGAAACTCCAATTGAAATTCCCCCCAGTGGAAACTCCAATTTTAATTTCCACTAGGGGAATTTAAAATTCCTCCAAATTTGAAGCTTCCCCATGACATCCTTACTATTAAAACTCGATGATTGTATATATATATATATGTAACGAATTGATTGAAGAAACTGCCTGGCGCAGAAGGCTGATTTTTGACATGTGGGAGTCTTTTGGCTATGGCTCCAGTAAGTTCTGAGCTCAGACGAAAATGTCGACTCATCATGGAATTATGACGTCATTGTCACATTTTAAAAAGTTAAGCAACACAGTTATTCGGGCATAACTCAGCCATTATAGGAGATAGAAGGCTGAAATTTTAATAGAATCTGTATACTAACATGTCTCACATATGATGCAACTATCATCAAAAAATGATGACTCATCACTTTGTTATGACGTCATCATTACGCATCAAAAATTTTTAAATTCACAAATTTTGTGATTTTTCGAGTGATATCGATTAGCACAGTAGGACAGACATATTTCGAGATGTTATCTCCCTCATAATTAACCAATGTGACACCAGGCGACCGAAGGGAGTCTCCGGCGGACACAAAGTGTCCGTCAGCCGCGCAGCGCAAGCAAGCGCGAAGCGCGCTTGTATATATAAATAAATAAATAAATAAATATACATACATTAATCGAGTTTTAATAGTAAGGATATATATCTCTGTAACGAATTGATTGAAGAAACTGCAAGGCACAGAAAGCTGATTTTTGGCATGGGAGTCTTTTAGCTATGGCTTCAGTAAGTTCTGAGCTCAGACGGAAATGTCGACTCATCATGGAATTATGACGTCATTGTCACATTTTTAAAAGTTAAGCAACACAGTTATTCGTGCATAACTAAGCCATTATAGGAGGTAGAAGGCTGAAATTTTAATAAAATATGCATATTAATATATCTCACATATGATACAACTCTTATCCAAATTTGATGACTCATCACTCTGTTATAACGTCATCATTACGCATCAAAATTTAAAAAAATGACAACTTTGGTGATTTATCGTACGATATTGATTATAACAGTAGGACAGAAGTATTTAGAGATGTTATCTCCCTTTTAATTAATCAATGTGACCACAGGCGCCCGAAGGGCGACTCCGGCGGATATAAAGTGTTTGCCAGCCGCGCAGCGCAAGCAAGCCATTCGCGCTTGTACATATATTAAATCGATGATTTTTGGTTTCAATGGTTCACCTAGGGTTTTGAAAAGCTCTATGACAGTAATTTGTTTATAATATTTTCTGAAATAATTTTGGCGGACATGCTTGCTTGCATTGTGTTAAATTTAAAACTCAAATTAATTCTTTATTATTGAGAAAAAAATTAAAGTAACTTTTGGCACGCAAACTTCAGAATTTAATTCTGAGTTTGGCCTGGTTTGGCGACAAACCAGGACAAATTGGCTGAGGTAAGGTGAGGTAAAAGATATTTATACAGTATTTCTCCCATTCTTCTATTGAAGGCGTAGCTAACCATGTCAACCTTTCAACGGGAGGAGGACACGGATTCTGAATACGGAATTGGGACTCCAAGTGTGATGAGTGCCACACTATTTAGCTTTGCCGCGAAATGCCGTTAGACTCTAAATGACTGAAGAAAACCTTGCAATTTATGGACAAAGCGACCCGAGAGGTTTATTAGAAATTGTACCAGGGGACGATATATGGATACAGCTTAAATGTAGAATGCCCTGCATTTATATGGCTTCAGTGCCATAGAAAATGACTGGGAGACATCCGCGATATCGGTGACACTGTGTCCCCACTGGGCATTCTACGGTTAAACCAACGATCATAGGGTAGGATGGTAGGGTATGTCTGAAGAAGGATATATACTCCCAGCTGTTTGGGTGTCCGACTTCCGTGCTCCGAAGGTGTTATACTGCATATTTTTCGATCCCCGTTCCCAAAGGCAAGACACTCACTGTACAATTTACGCTGATGTGGTGTTGGCTGATGTTGAAAAATTTTATCTTAACGCCGTTTAAAGACTGGTTTTCGTGGTATCTAAATTTTGCACGATAATTCCACACCACATAAAACCTAGACTGTAGGTAAAAAAATTATGCATGGGAGAGGTCCTATATTTCCTTACTCACCGGGTATTGGTCCATGCGACCTCTGGCTCTTTAGAGAACTAAAGGATAACCTATCCGGGAGCGAGTTTGAAGATCGGGTAAGCCTTGGTCTGACAATTTTCCTTGCCTCGAAGACATACCTAAAGACGAGTTCAGGAAGACATTTGAATTGGATTAATGACTAAATTCAGTTGTAGAGTGTAAAGAAGACTACTCTGAGCATTCCTAGCAAAATACATAACCTGTAATTGTTTTTAAAGTTACTTCTTATGAATGGAAACGAATAATAATAAACTTATGTCTGATCGAATGTTCAGCAAAATTGTCTCGTATTGAGATGGTGCCCTGATGACTGAACAAAATCTAGATCCACGTTTTATATTATAAGCGCGCTTCGCTTGCTTGCGCTGCGCGGCTGGCGGACACTTTGTGTCCTCCGCAGGCCTTTTGTTATAGTAAAAAAATTTCTAATCTTTAAAATGGAATTTCTAATCTTTAAAATGGTGACAATGACGTCATAATTCCATGATGATTTGACATTCTCGTAACTAGGAGGTTTGAGATGGTTTGAGAATGCGGGAAAGTTGCACATTCCTGAGTTGTCAAGGAAATATTCAACTCGAATATGGTCATGTGACCCCTCAATTCTCTCCAAATTTATTGCTGAATACCAATATCAACATTAAAACCTAATTGAGTATGTTATGGCTGGTCCAACTGAGATTGGCAGGCATGGGCATTTACAGTCAGGGGGTGGTCCATTCAAGTTTCCAAACCGGCGCAAGGCGGGGCAAAAGAAAAAACATCCGGTGCCCTTCCTATGATTTTGGCTTAGGTGGTCGAATGAAATCCTGTGCCGCAGAATCAAACTTGGGGCAAATGTACCGGATGCCCCCCCCTCCACTTGGACCGCTCCTGTTTACAGTATGTCCCAAAGTTATTCCCAGCGAACTTTAACTTTGTGTAATATTGAACATATGTTTAGAAAGAGTATTATAATTTCAGGATGACTTCATTTACGCGTTTTCATCCTACATATTATATACACTATCTTGAGTCACAGTATCATACCATGCGTTTAAACAGCACCTTTTCTTGAATACACTACTGAATTTGGTATTGCAAATATTCATGCATGTCTATATTTTAATTGTGTAATCTTTTAGTATTTGTTCAAATGATTCAGCACAATATATTAGGCTCTGAAAGTCAGAATTAGGTGCGTAAATGGCGCTAGCACAAAATGACATTTCAAAAATTGTAATTTCGCTCTTAAAATTCACAATTTAATACTTGCATTGTTTAAAGTAATTGGTTAACTAATAATTAGGATTCCTAGTTTGGATAAAACTCAAGTACAATTATATGATATTTTTTAAAAACAATTTTTCCTTAATAAATCTAACTATTTTTTCAGAGCATAAATCTTCCCGAATCCATTAACAAATACTCCAAAATTATACCACTAAAATATATAGACATAGTTCTTACATATTTGCATAATTAAATTCAGTAGTATATAATAATATATTGCTATACTGTGGTAGACAGTTCCTGGGATTTTCAAAAAGATTTCTGCAAAAAAATGAGTTTGCATTCCAGAAAAGGTGCTGGTTAACCGCATCGTATGAAAGTATCACTTAAAATAGTTTATATATAGGATGAAAACTCAGAAGTGAACTAATCTTGAAATTATAATACTCTTCGTAAACTTATGCATAATATTACACAAAGTTCATGGCCAATAATTTTGAGACATACTGTAAACGCCCTTGCCAGGACAATCTCAGTTGGATCAGCCATAACATACAAACTCAATTATGTATTAAGCCGCGCAGCGCATGTGAGCTGTTCGCATGCGCTGCGCGGCTGGCGGACACCTTGTGTCCGCCGGAGGGGCTCTTTGGGCGCCTGGGCTCACATTGAATAATTATAGGGGGAATAACATCTCTAAATATGTCTGTCTTACTGTTAAGATCGATATCACTTGAAAAATCATGAAATTTCGGATTATAAAAAGGGGTGACAATGACGTCATAATTCTATGATGAGTCGACATTTTCGTCTAGTGCTGAGCACGAATTCAGTATTAAAATAACGACCTGGCATAGTCGAATAAAGTTATAGATAGCGGATTTCGGCGGATACCATCGGACATGGTCATTTTTGAGTCCCCAGTCATAACTGACAACTTTTTCACACTTTTGAAGGTGTCATGATGTGAAAGTTTTTGATATCCCATATTTTGAAGTTAAGTACTACTATAAGTTGTTGATTTAGGATATTTGGATGTTTTTTAATACTAGGATACAGTAAAAAATAATGGATATCAAGCCTTTCTGAAGAAAAATGGTTGGTAGCCTGTTTTTAGCACTTAAAAAAATCAATTTTACAACGGAGGAATCTTTAGTTACAAAGGTCGTAGAGTAAAAGACTCAACGGTTTTGGAAAGATCTCGTCACGTAGAACAAAATGATAGAGACAGATTTTCGATATTCTACTTCAGAAAAATGTTAAAATACTTTTCCCTACGAAAATCTGCTTCTAAATTTTGTAGCAACGAAATTGGATAGAAACATTTAATTGGGTTAAAATTGAAAATTCTATTCCTATTATTTTCTTTATTCAACCATTTCGTGCAACAATAATTGAGTAAAAGAGACATAAGCCATTTCCTTGAATGTCCTCTATAAATTAGGTGATTTTGGAGAAAAAAAATATTTTCTTGCTTCTTGAGCATCCGAAAAGTGTATTTTTGCAGATAACTCATCGAGAACAGTATCCACAAAAAATTTCAGGAGAAAATAATGATAACTTTTAAAGTTAGTTCTAGAAGGAAACACCACCCTTAAACTTCAGTGCTCCTATAACGATCTAACAATGATAAAAAAGCACTTTAGGCACATTTCTAATAAAAATAAATTTTCCATGCGAAACTCTAACCTTAAGGATGCCGCCCTCGATAATTTTACCCTCAAGGAAAAAAAACAGCAAAATTCTAGTAGAGAGTAGCTATTTTGATTTTTATATGTTTGCTCCCTCAAGTTTGTTTGTGCTAGGTACTAAAATTTAAAATATTATTGGAGGGTTTTTAACTCAATTATCAGTTGGTAATATTTTTCAAAAATATGAACCTCAAAAATAGTTTTGACCCCTTTGGAGATTACAAGTTGCTAAGATTTGGAAGAAAAGTCAATAAAATCCCTTCAAAATAGATCTAAAAGAGAGTTCCATTATATAATACTCGGGCAATGACTTGTTTAATACCAGTTATTTAGCGATAATTGCATCAGAAACAAAATTCTGATTATTTTCAAAAAGTTTGTTCAGATCCGACCATTGCTTCGTGAGTATTTGGCTTATTATAGGCAAAGTTAGGGCATTAAATCTCTCTAGGTCCCGAAAGATTCCGATGTCATATCTTTAAAACTATTGAAGATATATTTTCCATTAAAATCTTAAGGGAAGTACTCGTAGCTAAGACTGGTTTTTCCAAAATTTTAATTCCTTGTTTTATTATGTTGGTTTGTGTATGTATAATATCTGTTCAAAACAGTTTTTGAAATTCCGGGTAGTTTTTCGTTATCCAAGCTTTTCTAGACGTCACTCATGCCTTGGATTTCAATTTTCTTTTTAATTTTCAATAGTAATAGTGATATATTTTGCGCCCTCCTAGTAAATATTTCCAATCAATCACTGATTTAGTGTTTAAGGATACCGCCCTCGAAAAACATCGCAAAACATTAAAAAAAATTGTGGAATTTTTTATTGTCAATTCCATCGGATTATTGAGTAGTCTACCATCTAATCGTACTTGTTGGACGGTATTTATTTTGATATTCTAGAACTGGGCACCTAAAGCTCAGGCGTACTAAAAATCGGAAAGTTATTCGTGATTTTGCGGCGCATTCATCAATTATTTTCTAACTTATCTGATATTTTTTCAATTATACGAACCTCAAAATGGTTTTGGCCCCTTTAAATATTATAAAACAGATGAATTTAGAAAAAGAGGCACCTGAAATCCAATCAAAAATATCTTTATGAGGGACTTCATTTCTAAAATGCTCGGGAAATGGCCGTTGTGATTAGCTATTGTGTATAGAAAAAAATTCTGAACATTTTAAAAAAAAGTTTGTTGAGATCGGACCATTAGTTCGTAAGTTATAGTATATTGTAGGTAAAGTTCGGACATCAAACCACTCTATGGCCCCCAAAGTGCTCGATGTCAATGCTTAAAAACTATTGAAGATATATAATCAATAATAATCTTAAATGAAAGGATATATATGATAATATATAGGTTCCTCAAACATCTCTTTGTCAAAAAGTAAATATTTCTTGACTAATCATCGTTTTTGTTGTAATACAAATTCTATGGAGAACTTTGAATATATTAGAAAATGGTGAATCTTGTCATGAAATAAGTTCCCAAAAGTAGCTATTATACTCAAAAAACAATGCAATAGTCACTAGCAATGTATACAGAAACTTTGAAGCACCCAACATGATTATTTTGGAAGTTCAAAGCATTTATCTCCAAATTTCGGTCAAAGCCCCCCCATTTATGGTCCAAAAACATATTCCTCCATATCTCGGGAAATATACACCAAAATTCTTAACTCTCAATTCCTAATATACTTTTCAAGACGGTATATATCTGATTCTTAAATAATAAATGTACTACATGGAATGGAATGCTAAGTTTCAAATTTTTATCACGTGATGACGTAGCATTTTTCGAAAATCCTAACTTGAAAACTAAAAGTCGTAGACTCTCGCTATAACTTCCTAATATACTTTTTGGTAGCTCTTTATTCATTCTAAACCGATGAATTATACACTTATAGCAGTACATAACTTCAAAATATGGTATATCAAAAATTTTCACAACCAAAAGTGTGAAAAACTGGTCATTGATGACTGGCCACCCAAAAATAACCACATTCGATAATATCCGCCGGAATCCCAGATTAATAACTTCTTTGAAACCATGTCAGATCATCATTTGAATTCTGAATTCGTGTCCCGCATTGAATTTCCAGGAATTTGACATATATATTGACCATATTTTGAAATTTTTTTGGTTGTCCGTGCCTAGCAACGGCCAGGATTTTTTTCACATTCATGGCAGATGCTAGGAACCTACAGCCAAAAAATTATCCAAATGTGTCCAATATATATATCAAATTGCTGGAAATTTAGTGTTGATCGCGAATTTAGCATTAAAATTTTGATCGAACATGGTTTAAAGAAGCTATGGATATGTGACATTTCGCTTCAAAATGTGTCCTTTTTGGGCGACACCAGATGATTGATACAAGTGGCTCTAAATGCCGACATATTAGCATTGAAATTCTAAAAATCGAAATTAATGTTTAGAACCCCTTTAGTGATCTAAAAATGATTAAAAAGGACTTTTGGCAAATTTTTGAAAAAAACCAAAATGCCCATAGGAAAGGCCAACCTTAATAGAAATAAAATGATGATAGAAATAAACATATTTTGTATAAAGTGTTCAGAATATTTGACTCTACAAAATTATGCTAATTGATTATGCTGACGTCATTATGATGACACATTCAAAATTTACATTCACAATTTTAATGCTACAAACTTTAATTGACGTTAGAAAAGCCCCACACAGAATGGCTAGAAGTGTGCTTCCAAATTCTTTGGATGGCATGTATTGTGTCATCATCAATGGAATGTGGAAGCACACATCTAGCCCATCTGTGAGGGCCTTTTTTTATTTTAAAGACGGTTAATTTTGAAATTTTGAAGTCCCAAGATATAGATTTAAGTTTAAATGTTAAGAACAATGTAAAATGAGGTATTAAGGAAAAATAAAAGCATTCATAGGCATTTATACGGTTGATTTAGATATATTCCAAACAAAATTTGGGGGAAATAGCAAAAGTACACTGAAAATCCACAAATTTCCTTGTGGATCCTAATCCCGATTATTTTGAACTAATTCTGAATATTAATTCATAGTCCTAGCACTACAAAGTTTAACATTCCATAAGATGTAGTGCAATTATTATCAATGAATCATGTATATACAGTTATAAAATGTATATTAGGAATTGAGAACTAATAATTTTGGCATATATTTACAGATATAGAGAGATATCTTTTTGGACCATAAATGGAGGGTTTTGAGCGAATCTCGGAGGTCCAAGACCAGAACTTCCAAAATTGACACCTATGAGCATATATAAATATGCTATCAATGTATATATCCGTCAAAGCTTAATTCTCCAGCCCTACTTTACTATGGAAATGCATTAAGGTTGGCCTTTCCTATAATAGCTAACCCGATTCATTTAATTTTTTCAGTGCAGATTTGAATCGCTGAGTTATCTGCAAAACTGCATTAATAATTGAAATATTGCCACAGATAAAATTTTTTTAATAAAAATTTGGTCATTTTACAAGAAAGAAATCGGACATAATATGCTTACAATCCTTTAGAAACTTTACAAATTGATTTATAAATCGATGATCTAACTAATGAACAGACAGATTTTTGAAATTTTGAAAATTGTTAAAAATTCACACCAAAACACCCGAGGAATTTTATTGTTAGTAATTTTGACGCTAATTTTTTCATAATTCTCTTTTTATTCCTAATATCAAAATTCTGTCTGTTCATTATGTTCTACTCTTCGAGATCTATCAAAAACCGTTGAGTTTTCGCCCCTATGATGAATTTACAAAAAGTTATCACCTTTATAATTGCTGAAAAAAAGTCTCAGAAAATAGGATTTAAAAAATATTTATATAAGTCTCTCAATTTCCATTAGTTTTAACTGCTTTGGGATAATAAATAACATGCAAATATCCATATTCGACAACTTATAGCAGTACTTAACTTCAAAATATGGTACATCAAAATTTTCCACCATCAAAAGTGTGAAAAACTGGTTATTGATGACTGGCCACCCAAAAATAACCACATTCGATAGTATCCGCCGGAATCCAAGATCAATAACTTCTTCGAACCATGTCAGATCATCATTTGAATGCTGGAATCGTGTCCAGCATTGAATTTCCAGCAATTTGATATATATATTGACCATATTTGGAGATTTTTTTGGATGTCCGTGCATCGCAACGGCCAGGAATTTTTTCACATTCCTGGCCGTTGCTAGGAACCCGCAGCCAAAGAATTTCTCCAAATGTTTCCAATATATATATATCAAATTGCTGGAAATTTAGTGCTGAGGATGAATTCAGCATTAAGGTTGGCCTTTCCTATGGGAATTTTGTTTTTAATCAAAAATCAACCAAAAGACCTTTTAACCATTTTTAGATACCTAAAGGGGTTCTAAACCTCAATTTCGATTTTCAGAATTTCAAAGTCAATATTTTTCCACTTAGAGCCACTTGAACCACCTGGTGTCGCCCAAAGAAGGACACATTTTTGTCTCATATCAATAACTTCTTTAAACAATGTCAGATCATAATTTTGCGGACACAAAGTGTCCGCCAGCCGCGCAGCAAAAAATCCTGGCCGTTGCTATGCACAGACATCCAAAAGATTCTCTAACTATGGTCAATATATATATCAAATTGCTGGAAATTCAATGAGGAACACGAATTGAGGATTCAAATAATGATTTGACACGGTTAAAAAAAGTTATTGATCTGGGATTCCGGCGGACACTATTGAATGTGGCTATTTTGGGGGCCCAGCCATCAATGACCACTTATTCACACTTTTGACGTCAAAAATTTTTAATATACCATATTTTGAAGTTTACTACTGCTATAAGTTGTCGAATATGGATATTTGTATGCTATTTAATATTCTAAAGCAGTTATATACGGATGGATATTGAGGGGCATATATAAATATCTATTAAAACCTATTTTCTGGGACTTTTTTTTCAGCAATTATAAAGTTGATAACTTTTTGAAAAATCAACCTAGGGACGAAAACTCAACGTTTTCTGATAGATCTCAAAGAGTAGAACATAATGAACAGACAGAATTTTGATATTAGGAATAAAAAGAGAATTATAAAAAAAATAGTGTCAAAATTACTAAAAATAAAATACCTCAGGTGTTTTGGTGTGAATTTTTAACAATTTTCAAAATTTCAAAAATCTGTCTGTTCATTAGTTGGATTATCGATTTATGAATGAATTTGAAAAGTTTCTAAAAGATTGTAAGAATATTGTTTCCGATTTTTTCCTTGTAAAATGACCAAATTTTTTTAAAAATTTTTTTATCTGTTGCATTATTTCAATTATTAATGCAGTTTTGCAGATAACTCTGCGATTCAAATCTGCACTGAAAAAATTAAATGAATCGGTTGAAAAAGTCAAAAGTTAGCCATTATAGGAAAGGCCAACCTTAAAATGATGATCTGACATGGTTCAAAGAAGTTATAGATATGAGGCATTTCGGTTCAAAATTGTGTCCTTTTTTGGGCGACACCAGGTGGTACAAGTGGCTCTAAGTTGCGAAATATTAGCATTGGAATTATAAAAATCGAAATTAATGTTTAGAACCCCTTTAGGGGTCTAAAAATGATTAAAAAGGACTTTTGGCAAATTTTTGACAAAAACAAAATGCCCATAGGAAAGGCCAACCTTAAACCACTACTATTCTGTATGAATTTTGAAGTATAACTTCCACAAACTTTCAATCAACCTTTTGTTTAATATTTGAATATTTATTTCATAAATATTTTACTCTAGCCCACTAAAAAGCAGTTCTATACACCTTTTTGACTTATAATTATATCTTTTGATCTATTGTTAGCTGTTTTACTATCTATTTTCACGATATCCACTGTTCTCTTTCCGGATGTAGAGTGACTATTCCTCAGATCGTGTAAATTGTGAACCTGTTCCAGTAGTCAGGCGATATTTTATATTGAACAAATTGATTATTCTAAGAATATGAAGCAAAACAGTTGGAACGGGACGGAACAGTTCATTCAAGAAGGCAGTGGCCCATTGAGATGGAACTGGGGCCGGGCGGTTATTCCTTTTCGATCCTGTTATGAGTTTATACTCATACAATTTTAATAAGAAGTGCTGTTCTAGAATTTAGTAAAGCCTACCTCTTGTGACGATGAATGAAACCCTCAAACATACCTTGGAAATGAATGCCAGTCACCTCGTACCACTGCCAATTCGTGCTACATCCCAACCCTTATCACATGCCATCTCGTACTACATACCAACTGGTACCAAGTCAACAGGAAATCATGCTTTTCGCTGTGTTCTTACCGATATCTCATCCAGAATGCTATAGAAATCGTAGATTTCATTTTGGTATTTGATAGGAGTTGACTGGTTCCCTTGGAAACCACTTTAAGAATTTTCTTCCCGAAGATTGTGCCTGGCGAATTCATAGAAACAAGCGCGCTTCGCTTGCTTGCGCTGCGCGGCTGGCGGACACAAAGTGTCCGCCGGAGGCTCCCTTCGGTCGCCTGGGGGTGACATTGGTTAATTAAACGGGATATATCATCTCTAAATATGTCCATCTTAGTTTTAAAATCGATATCACTCAAAAAAACACCAAATTTGTCAATTTTTAAAATTTTGATGAGTAATGATGACGTCATAGCAAAGTGATGAGTCATCATTTTTGATGATAATCATATGTGAGGTATGTTAGTATACAGATTCTATTAAAATTTCAGCCTTCTATCTTTTATAATGGCTGAGTTATGCTCGAATAACTGTGTTGCTCAACTTTTAAAAATGTTACAATGACGTCATTATTCCATGATGAGTCGACATTTTGGTCTGAGCTCAGAACTGGCTCCAGTAAGTTCTGAGCTCAGACCAAAATGTCGACTCATCATGGAATAATGACGTCATGGAATAATGACGATAGCCAAAAAAATCTCACATGCCAAAAATTAGCTTTCTATGACCGGCAGTTTCTTCAATCAATTCGTTACAGAGATATATATATATACATATATGTATACACACATATATACACACATACACATTAATCGAGTTTTAATAGTAAGGATTGATTATATACTTTCTATGAGAAGATAAATACGATATCTTATATATTATAATTATTTACAAGCAAACAGGCTGATAAGGAAGGAAAAGATCATAGTAAACATATGGCAAGGTCTCTAATACTTGTAATACAGTTAAAGGACTCATTACCTTGTTTCATATATCATTCTACTGAAATCATATTGAAAACTCGGGATTCTCAATTCAGCTCTTAGATAGGTTGGCAAAACTTCTCCTACTGTACAAACAGTTCTGTCTAGTACGGTTTGGTGGAGTGAAGACATCGCAGCAACACAATAGTCTCCGGAGAAAAGAAGTCCACACAGCTTGGTGCGCGCTAAAATCACGATATAGAAAGAAATCGATGCTGGAGAGGCATTAGCCGACTACCTACAAAGTCGATGTTGTACTCGAAGTGATATTTTGAAGATAAGCTACTCACTTAAATTTAGCTACTTCAGGTTTTATCAAAATTATTAAGGCCGTCATACCCACAAAAGAGTTGGAAACAAAATATTGACGAAGACTGAGAGATCTAGAGTAGAATGCGAGGGTAGAAAGAAATGAGAGCGAGATATCATGAACATCTATTTTACTGTTATTTTAACATAGTTTGTTTCAAATGAAACAAAATATTGTTGAAGTTATGAATGATATTGAAAATTAATAAAGTTGAATTCAATTACATTGTTGGATTTATGAGTAGATTATATCAGGAAATGGAAGTCTTGAGTCTTGACATTAAATAGCTTTTAAGCTATAAGCAGATATATTTTGTATTTATAAATTCCCATTGTATTTATAAATTCCCATCCTCAACTTCATCCATGGTACATTTGATACCTGGCCTTATATTGAGTAGGCTATGGCTATATCTGTAAATTCACATTTTAATTTATTTGATAGTCATAAAGCTGCATTTTTTATCCTCAATATTTCTAACTGTAATTCCAAAGATGTCCTAGATATAGGACAATTTATCAAATGTGACCTATAAAATAGTTTTAATTTTATTCTTTATTTATTCAAGCACAATTTATTCTAGTTTTATCAAAATTTAGACGAAGACGTTTCTAAATTAATGGATGTTTCTGATGCATTTGTTCTACAAAAAGTTGTCGATTGGCTAGATAAGGAGATCTTTCAATGTGATAGTTCTTTGATTCCTTATCCTCCCTTATTTCACTGTGTTCTTTCAAAGTTTTGGAATTTGTTGACGAATTATACTTCAATTTTAAGAAAGAATTCTTTTGAATTTTTCCATTTATCCAATCTCCAACATCGCACAAATAATTGTTTTTGTACTCTTGATGAATTGAATTGTTTTAAGTTTAAAACGTATTTTTTGCTTTCTAATTGTTTGAACATACATCAAAATCTGATATTTCAACAATTTCTACTATCTCAACAACGATTGAAGTTGGGATTGGTTAATATTCTGAAATATTATGTTACACAATTTTTAGATCAGTGTCTGATTTCACAAACTAGTATTTCTGAGTTGTTATTACAGTTTGAAACTACTGTTACGAAAAATGAAGGTTGGATTTCCTTAAATTCTTCTCAACAGAGAATTATTGGTTGTTCTTCATATAAGGTAAAAATTTAATTACTTTTGAGGCATTTATAGTTGCTTTGGATCCTTATGCACCATTTTTATAGAGTTGTTAACATTGAAGGAGAATATGCCTTTTCATATATGCATATTATTCAGTGTTAAATTGGTACGACTAGTAAAGCCAATTTAGGTCTGTTTCATGGAATTTTGACCCGCTCCAAATAACATTACAAAATATTAGCTGTGGAATTTTTTCCCACACTAAATTACACTATAATCTATAATCCTTACTATTAAAACTTTTATTGTATTATTGTATATACAAGCGCGCTTCGCTTGCTTGCGCTGCGCGGCTGGCGGACACTTCATGTCCGCCAGAGGCGCCCTTCGGTCGCCTGGAGGTGACATTGGTTAATTATAAGGGAGATATCATCTCTAAAAATGTCCATCTTAGTGATAAAACCGATTTCACTCGAAAAATCACCAAATTAGTCAATTTTAAAATTTTTGATGCGTAATGATGACGTTATAACAAAGTGATGAGTCATCATTTTTTCAAGTCGCATCATATGTGAGATATGTTAGTATACAGATTCTATTAAAATTTCAGCCTTCTATCTCCTATAATGGCTGAGTTATGCTCGAATAACTGTGTTGCTTAACTTTTTAAAA